>JAXQQM020090061.1:0-36699 GCA_034641835.2 Pinus albicaulis | reverse complement strand
CAGCCACTTCAAAGAGTTCTAACGCGATTTGGATAAGGAAAGAAATTATTCCTAAATTGTTGTAATTATTGTTACGTGCATTTGCTTTATAAACTCTTGGGAGACCGAGAGCTATGTTAGAGATTTTATGTTAGATTTGCTGCTAGATTTTGTTTAGACTCTGTGTTACGTCCTTGAAGACACAGAGTGTTATTTTCAAACTATTGCATCGTTAATGGAGCAGACAAAGTTATTTTGAAGGCGTGATTTAATTTGGAGTTGAATGCCGTCAAGTGGTAGAGGGCCCCTGCCTCTTGCACGGATTTATTTTGCGTAAATTAGATAAGTTTTTCTAGCTGCCTTTACATTTTGCATTTGAATTAATAGTTGTTTTTGTTAGCTACTGTAGTCGTACTCATTCTAACTCTTCCACCAGAAGATACTCTTCCAAAAGACTATAATGATGAATGTTGAATGACTATAGTATTGTAGGATTAGGAGTTGAATTTGTAATTGTTTTAACTAGCCACTGTAGTTATATTCATTCCAGCTCTTCCATAAGAAGACACTCTTCCAACAGATTATAATGATGAATGATGAATAGCTATAGTACTGTAGGAATTAGTTGTAGTTTTTGCTATTCACTATCACAGTTACACTTGTTCTAATCACTCTTCCACAAGAAGAAATTCTTCCAAGACATCCTTAAGAAGTTCAAGACATGATCGTGATAATGAATGATTTAGTTGTGTGTTTGTACTAAGTATCATCTCTGATCTTGCTCTTAAACGCTTGCCCAAGACATCATAATGACGAGTAGGGTATGGATGTGATAACTTAGTTTTTCATTTGCTTTCAGTCCATTTGCTTACAATTGCATTTAATTACACAGTCAGAATTGTTCTACCCCTTCCAAAAGAAGGAACTCTTCCAAAATATCACTAATGATGAACAAATAGATTGTGTAACTTCATAGAATAAAGCATGCTAGCATAGTTAGAATGCTCCGGAGTTTCATTGCATTTAATTCATGTTCAGTTACTTTGTTTCAAGTTTGATGATGACTTATAATTCAACATTGTTCTAGTTTAGTGGCATCTTAGGTTCATTCTTAGATTAACTCATTGCACTTGCATCTCATATTCAAATTGTCATCCATTGCACAATAGATTACTCTATTTGTTGGGATTAACAAGACAACCTTCATTATTCACAAACATCTTCTTGTTCTAAAAAAAACTACAAATGATCCATAGCCATAGGAACAGAAGACAACATCACTATAAGGTCTGAAATCTCTCTGCAATCTCCTCATCATTTTATAAACAGAGCTTTTCCTCAAAAGAACTACTTTGAAAAAGAAACCAATAACTCTTTGAGTAAAGGTTCTGTGATATTCAATTAAATTGCAGAATAGAACTAGAAATTAGTCATAGAATAGATGAGCTTAGAACAGAATGTTGCATCATGGTAAGATTAGTGTTTAACTGTTTAGTTAGAGGATTTGCATATTTAGTGATCATTTTTCAAGTTTAGTTTGTGTCATTTACCTAAGAAGTCATTATCAAGATTTTGCTTTTATTTAGTCATAGTTCAGATTCTGCTTCAGTGATTCCAATTGCATTGGCCATTCCACACATTAGACTTAACTCTGTTTTGACCACCAACCCCTTTCTATTAGTTTTCTAGGCATTTTCATTGTGAACATAAAACACCAAAAGACCAAAAACATCATAAATCAACATAAAAGACCAAAAACATCACAAAACACTACACACAATGCATTAGGAAACAAGCACCTAGGTACATATGGTACACTTCACTTCAGCAGTTTACAAATCCTGGTTGACAATTAAATGAGCTCATTTTAGGAGACTAGATTGAGACCCAACATTTTGGCGCCGTTGCCGGGGAAGTGAAAACTAGGTAACCTTTGTTTCTTAGCATCCAAAAAAAATTTTATGCGTAGGGAGAGAGATTCAAGGGGAATATTTATAAGCAGCAGAGGCAGAAGTTTGACATCTAGAACACCACTTGTTTCATCTAGATCCAGAACTAGTACACCTTCAACTCAAACCCATCTTCCATCCTTTACTGATCCTGGACTTCTTGAAGATCTAAGGTCACCTATTCCATTAGAGAAACCTTCCACTTCATCCATTGAACCTGCCATAGAAGAGGATCCAAAAACTTTTGTTGAGGATACAAACCTTTCTACTTCCACAGGAGAGTCAACCATGGCATAAGAAGGAGGAGGAGGAGTTGTTAATGGAGAACACACATTATTTGGAGGAGGTAGAGGTAGAGGTAGAGGAGAAGGAGGAAGAGAAGGTAGAGGTGCAGATGGAGGAAGAGGTAGAATAGGAAGCTCTTTTGGGTTCCCTATACTTGATGGAGAAACCAATACAACCATGAAAAACATTTCACCTTCTGTCCTTCCGAACTTCTATGGACTTAAAACTGAGGATCCTGAAACTTTCTTATTCGAATTTGAAGTGCTGTGTAGGACTTATGACTACTTACAAGATGCTCAAAAACTGAAATTATTTCCCTCAACTTTGAAGGGAGCAGCATTGAAGTGGTTTATGAGTTTAAACAGTAGTTCTATTAGAACATGGAAAAACATGAAACAAGCATTTCTAGAGAGATACTTGGATTATTGTATGCCGGTTAATCATAAGGAAGAAGTGTTCAAGATGTTACAAAAAGAAGATGAAAACTTAGAAGATTTGTTGGAAAGATTTAAATACAACATAAAAAGGGCACAAATGGAAAATCTAGATCAAGACACTTTAAAAGCTCTTTTGTTGAAAACAATTAGGGATGAATGGTTGGATATCCTTAACATGATGGGAAAAGGGGATATATCACAACTCACATTACCTGAAATATCCGAGTTATGTATCAACCTTTCCAGAGGGAAATCTAAAACTGCCAAAGGTCCAAGAGATCCTGCTCTTGCAAGGGCAAGTAAATTTGCTTCTGGGACAGTAAGTAGATCAGAAATAGGACATATGCTTGATGATTTTAAATCTGACATCTTAGGGAGTCTTAGTGAACAAATAGACACCCTCAAGATAAAAAACAAGCAAAAGGCTGAATCTGATGCCTTGGCAATCTTTTGTCCCAAATGTAGGAAGAAACATGCCTTGAGAGAGTGTCCTCTAGATGTAAAAGTTGTAGAAACCTGTGTTATTTGTTCTGAGAAACATGAGACCAATAATTGTCCTTCTCTTCCTGGTCTCAAGGTTGTTTTTCAAGAAGAAACTCCTACAGACTCCACAGAATCTCTTAACTTTGTATCTAGAAGACCTTGGCAGGGATCTCAGACACAAGGATTCCATGATCAAATGTATAATCAACCTCCACCTTGGAATTCTTGGCAGCAACCTTGGTCCCAATTTCAAAATCAATCTCAAGCTTGGGCACAAGGATCACAAGGTCCCTATGGAAGATACTCTCCATATTATCAGTATCCACCATCCTATCCACCAATTCCACATTTTTATCCTCAAAATTCCCAACAAAATTTTCCTCAAAATCTTCAACAAAATTTTCAACAAAATCCTCAACAACATCATCCGAACCAACCTCATCAAAATCAACCACTTCCATTACCATTCCCTCAAAAATCCAATCAATTGCCAGCTCAACCCATACCAAACCTCAATAATAAGAACCCTCAGAATACATACATGATAGAAGGACAACAATTTCCAACTTATTTAATTACTCCTCTAGACCTTAGTGATGTTCAACTTAGGTCTCGAAGGATACTTGAGAAGAGGAAACCTTCTGTGATCATACAAGAACAAGATAATTCTGAGGAAGACTCCCTACGGGTTAATAAAAGTCTTGAGGAAGATACATCTTTTCAAGACCAAAACATTGAAAAACTGAAACAAAAAGATCCAATAAATCCAACTCCAATATTAGAGCAACCATCCACATCTACTTCTATACCTCCCTTTCCGGAAAGACTACAAATTGATAAAGGTGTAGAAAAACAAATAATGGTGCCTAATTATGATTTCTTGGATGAATTGAGAAATGTTTGCATTAAAATTCCATTATTGCAAGCCATCAAGGAAATCCTAATTTTAGCCAAAACAATAAAGGAGTTGAGTATGAAGACACCAAGAAAAAGAATAAGAGAAACCAAGAAAATTCAACTGGTAGGACAAATAGCAGACATTATGATGGGTAAGATTACTATTCCAAAGTACCTTGACCCAGAAAATCCAGTTGTCAAAATTCACATCAATGGAATTGAAATTCAAAACACACTCATTGACTTAGGAGCAGCAATAAATATCATGAGTAGACAAATCATGGACAAACTAAAACTTCCTAATCTTCTCTTTACACCCACACTATTACAATTAGCAGATAGATCTGTGATCAGACCAGATGGGGTAATAGAAGAAATTCCAGTGTCCCTAGACTCTTGGGAGTACCCTGTGGATTTTATGATCCTAACACCCAAGAATAATCTAGGAGGCCATCCTGTTATACTAGGAAGACCTTGGTTGGCTACAGCTGATGCTTTTATTAGTTGTAGGTCCGGTGATATGTATATTTCCGATGGTAGTTCAACAAAGAAATTCACTTTATATCCTCCAGCTAGGACAATTACAGATCTAGATGACACTCAATGGATAGAGGATGAAGAATATTTACAACCACTCTTCACAATTTCAGAAATTAGTGAAGATAATCAAATTTTGAATACTCTAGAAAACTTTGAATCCTCTCCAGAACATAAACATGAATCATTTCAAGAGGGATCCAATATTGAGTTCTTGTCATCTAGGCAGATGTCTCTTCATTCTATGGACAAATTTGGCAGCTCTACAAGTGAAATTTTTCCAGGCAAAACCTTGAACATAAACAAAAACCTAGAAAAATCTCAACAAGAAGAGTTAGTCAAAGTATTACAGAGACATTCTTCTGCATATGCATGGGAATACACTGACATGAAAGGGATAAGTTCCAAGACTTGTACTCATCACATCTATATAGAGGCAAATTGCAAACCAATCAGACAGCCTCAAAGACGGATGAATCCAAATCTTAGGGAAATTGTCAAGGAAGAACTGCAAAAATTATTAAATGTTAATTTCATCTATCCTATTTCAGATAGTCAGTGGGTTTCTCCTTTAGTGATTGTGCCTAAGAAAAATGGGAAATGGAGGGTGTGTGTTGACTACCGAGAACTGAATAAAGCTACTCTTAAAGACCATTTTCCCTTACCTTTCATAGATCAAGTATTAGATACATTAGCAGGTAAAAAGTACTTTTCATTCTTAGATGGGTTTAGTGGTTACAATCAAATCCAAGTAGCACTTGAAGACCAAGATAAAACCACATTTACTTGTCCTTGGGGTACCTATGCCTACCGAGTATTGCCATTTGGATTATGCAATGCACCTGCAACATTCCAAAGGGCAGTATTAGGAGTTTTTTCTGATCTAATACATGACTTTGTAGAGGTGTACATGGATGATTTCACAGTTTATGGGGACACATTTGAAGAGGCTTTAGAAAACTTGGAAAAAGTCTTAAAAGATGTCAAGAAGCAAACCTTTCACTTAGTCATGAAAAATGTTTTATGATGTTCACTGAAGGTATTGTTTTAGGGCACCACATTTCAGGGGATGGGATTAGAGTTGATGAGGCGAAAGTTGAAGTCATTTCTAACCTATCCATTCCAAGTTTTCAAAGAGATGTTAGAATTTTTCTAGGATTTACAGGGTATTATCGGAGATTTATAGAAAACTTCACCAAAATAGCATCTCCTCTCTTCAAATTACTCACCAAAGATTGTGAATTTAAGTGGACTTCTGATTGCCAGTTAGCTTTTGAAAACCTGAAAACCAAAATTTCTGAAGCACCTATATTAAGGGGACCTAACTGGAAGTTACCTTTTCATATCTCGACAGATGCTTCCGATACAGCTCTAGGAGCAGTATTGGGACAGAAAGATTTGATTCCCTATGCCATTTATTATATCAGTAAAAATTTGACTCCTGCAGAGTTAAACTATACTGTAACTGAAAAAGAGTTTTTAGCTATTGTTCATGCCATAAACAAATTTAGACACTATATAACAGGCTATGAAACTTTTGTTCATACTGATCATTCTGCAATTAGATACTTAATGAACAAATCAATCACTAATGGCAGAGTTATAAGATGGTTGTTGCTCTTACAAGAATTCAACATTACTATTTTAGATAGGCCTGGAAAACAAAACACAGTGGCTGATTTTCTATCTAGAATCCAAAATATCAAAGATGACACTCCGGTTGAAGATCAATTTCCAGATGAATATCTTTTTGCAATCTCTACTCAAACTCCATGGTTTGCTGATATTGCCAATTATTTAGTTTCAGGAAAATTTCCTTCAATTATGAATGCAAGGGATAAAAGAAAAATCATTAATGATAGTGCAAGATATTCATGGGTCGTTAATGAGTTGTACAAGACAGGTCCAGATTTGATCATTAGAAGGTGTGTTCGTGAAGATGAGATGCCTGAAATTCTCAAGGCATGTCATGATGAACCTTGTGGCGGACACTTTGCAGATAAGAGGACAGCCTATAAGATCCTTAATTTAGGATATTAGTGGCCATATTTGTTTAAAGATGCAAGGGAGTATGTAAAAAGGTGTGACAGTTGCCAGAGGGTAGGGAAACCTTCTCCTTCAGGTGAGATGCCATTACAACCTCAGGTACACATTGAACCTTTTGAAAAATGGGCTTTGGATTTTGTAGGACCTATTAGTCCTCCATCAAGACAAAAGAAATATATATTAGTTTGCACTGATTATGTTACTAAGTGGGTATAAGCTAAACCATTACTTGTTGCTAATGAATCATCTGTAGTTACTTTTCTTTTTGAGGATATTTTTACTCGTTTTGGTGTCCCAAGGGAAATTGTTACAGATCAAGGAGCTCAATTTACATCAAGGCTAGTGGAGCAAATGATGGAGAGGTACAAAATCAGGCATAGAAAATCTACTCTTTATCATCCACAAGCAAATGGTCAAGTGGAATCTACTAATAAGGTCATTGAAGGAATCCTAACAAAGACTGTTCATTTACATAGAAGAGATTGGGTAGATAGGCTTCCCGAAGCCTTGTGGGCCTATAGAACTACATGGAGAAACACAACAGGCCATACTCCTTATGAGCTTGTTTATGGAAAGCAAGTTTTGTTTCCCATAGAGTTCCAAATTCAAACATTCAAGATGGCAGTTCAGCTAGGACTTGATCTAACAGAGGCACAAAAGCATAGACTGGAGCAAATTAATGAGTTGGATGAGATCAGACAAGATGCAGTTCAGAAAACAAGTCTAGTCCAACAACAAAGGGCTAGATGGCATGACAAGTACATCAAAGAGAAGAAATTCAAAGAAGGTGACTGGGCTCTCTTGTTTGATTCAAAATTCAAGGATTTTCAAGGTAAATTTCAAACACATTGGCTTGGGCCATATGAAATTGTTGAAATTTTTGACAATGGAGCAGTAAAAATCAGGACAATAGATGAAGAAGAGGTCACTTTTCTTGTGAATGGTCATAGATTGAAGCTGTATCACAAACCACTCTCAAGAGAAGAATTTATCAAGAAGTTCCAAGAAAGCAGTGATGTGAAGTTAATGAAGAAGAATCTCTCTTCTTCATCAACTTGATTAACTTTTCTGAAGCATTTCTCTTTGAAAAAAATAAAAATAAAAATAAAAATAAAATAAAATAAAGGTATAAACATGAAAACCAATCATTGATTGGCATGTTTATACAGAAAAGATAGGGTGAAAATCAGAGTCTCTCTGACACTCTAACTTTTCCCATTTTTGTTTTTATAAGCAGCTGTTATAAAAATCATAAGTTCAGTTCCATAGTGCTTATGATTCATTCCATCTCACTCCATTCAATTATTCATCCATACTCCATCTCATCCATCATTCATGTTTCACTCTATTCCACACTTCACCCATCTCATTCCATCTTCCATCCATCTCATTTTCATGTCAAAATACAAAATTTGATATCTTGCTGTAAGTGAATAAAATATGTCATGAATTGCAGTACAGCCCTTATGTTCCTCCATTCCATTTCATGAACTGAATCCATTTCATTCCATTATCCACTTCATACATATCATAATCCATCATCCATTTTCATTCATACCACATAACATTTCACCCATACTCCAAAAACATTCCATTTTCATGATTAAAGTGTTCTACAGGAACATTCTGCAGCTCAGTAGACATTCTGCAGCTGATCAGCCTTTCTGCAGCCCGTTAGTCTTTCCGCAGCTACAAATCCTGAAGGCATCAACTAGCAGACATCAGAATTGCAACAAAGTGACCCAGTGAATTCATGAATCAAAAGCATCAAGAAAATTATGAAGAATTCCTTCAAAGATGAGCAGAGAAGACAAAGGCTACAAAAATCAAATAAAGGGAAGAGGTAACAAGTTTAAAATTACAATGGCATTTCATAAAAGTTTAGCATAGTTTAGTTATGGATTATTCGAAAAGATTATTTTAATTTTTTTTATTGATCAAACACCAACAAACCCTCTACAGACTTTGGATTAAAATCTTCCATTTCAAATTTCATATCCGATAGCATTTAAGCGGTGAAATGGCCAAGGTATTTGAATTTTCCACGTCTCTTAACCAAATCATTTAATGATGATTCCCTATGCCGTCGTAAAATCCTCCGCCGTCTCTTCAATCATTAATACAATCCCTCCACCTCACTCCACTACTCCATTCCGTGACCACTGCCATAACTTCATTCCGTAGCCGGCATTCCATTCCGAAGACATAGATATTATTATCACCAGGAGCAGAGCTAAAGGATATCAGTTTGAATAGCATTGAGCATTGTAAACGCAGAGCAGAGCAGAAGGGTAAATTTGGAAGTATAACAGTGTGAGAACTTAAAGCCACTTGATTCCGTGGGCAGATAAAATATCACTATGGGCAGATAAAATATCACTGTGGACGGAATTTGAAGTATTTTCACTATAAACACAGAATTGTAGCAGTGTGAGTTTGAAGTCTTTTGTTATCAAAAGACAAGAGGTGTTAAAATTGAAACCATTTGCTACCAGAAACAGAGGTGTTGCAGTTTGAAGTCTTTTGTTACCAGAGACAGAGGTGTTGCAGTGATTGAGTTTGAAGTCTTTTGCTACTAAGAGCCAGAGGTATTGTACAAAAAGAAATTTGAAGCCATCTCCCACTGTCTATCAGAGACATATCAGTTCGAAATTTGAAACTGCTTTCATGATCAAACAGAGGCATATCACTCCAAAGTTCAATTGTCAACATAAGCATATCAGTCCGAGGTTTTGAAGGCATTTTTCATTATCAATCAGAGGTATGTCATCCCAAAATTGAAGCCATTTTCATTTAGAGCTTGAAGCCATTTCAATCCAAAAGTTAAAGTCATTGTTTTGTGGGTAGAAGAGTGTTAATTTGATATTGAAAAAAAATCATGGGTTTCATCGTAAGGACTGAACCAATGGGTTCAAAATATTTAGAAGGCTACCCACAATGCAAAGAAATGTTACAACAAATAGGATGGCTTCAATTTTTGGAAAAATTTAATGGCTTTCATAAGGAAGTCACTAAAACATTTGCAAGATCATTTCAAGGAACCGAAGTTGAAGTAGGGGATGTCAAGTTTACTGTCACTGAAGTTTTTATTGCAGAGGCTACAGGATTGCTCAGAACTGGAGAGAGATGGTTTAAAAATAGAGAATTCCACAATGAATCCTGGAAACAAATTTTAAAATCACCAAATATGGATGTTAGTGTATTCAAGAAAGGAATTCCCAGTACTGCATTGAAAAACAAATGGAGAAACATACTACTTCTTTTACAAAAAATTGTTACATGTGAGGGTAGATATGGACATTTTATGTCTACCACATTAGACTAATGATGCATTTTCTGGGAGAAGATTTAAACCTACCATATTTCTTGCATCAAAGTCTGAAGAAGATGGCTTCCTGTGTTCAGAGAAGAATTCAATTTTTAGAAACAATCCTGTATCATCATGGTTTGGTCAAAATTTTGATTGAGCATCATCTAGATAAAACAAATGATACATGGGATGATTTCTTAATAAGAAATCATTTTGAAGAAGCAAAAGAACCATCACCTGAACCACAACCTACAAAGAGAAGTAGGAAATGGAGGGCTTCAAAAGTTGAAATTGACAAACCAGTCCAAGAGAGCAGTGAGGAAATTATTTTAGAGAAGTTGACTCGAATCAAGAGGCAACTTAAGGAAGAGAAGATAATCAAGGAATCTGCCACAGAGAAAGGAGAGGGATCCTCTCAGCCTAGGAGAAGCCACAGATTAAAGGGAAAACTGAAGAAAAAACTAATCAAACAAACAGGGGTAATCAATATAGAAGATGAAGAAACACCCATTGAAGAGGATGATGAAGAGGATTTTTATGAAGGAACCCCTGAAATTGATCCTGCTCAACAAGAAATTTATGATTATGTGGAAACTTTAGAGAGGACAGCTTCAGAAAGCAGAGAGAGAACCCCCAGTCCTCCACTGTCTGAAATAGATATATTAAGAAGGGATAGGTATGAGTTGGAATTACTGAATAGACACATCAAAAATGAGAATGAAATTCTCAAGGATCAAGTCAAGCTCAAAACTAATATGAACTCAACCTTATCCCCGCATATAGACAAAGTGGAGAAGACCAATGAGAAGTTGAAGACAAGGAACAAAAAATTAATCAGGGCACTCACCAACCTAAGGTTCAAACTTGTTATCAGAAAACCCAGAAGATCTCTAGCTTCCAGACAAAGGAGAAGAAGAGGATTAGATGTCCTTGCAGAAGCCTCTGAGTTCATAGGATAATTTGCATGAGGACATGCAAAGAGACAACAGTGGGGGTATGTTGAGCCTCAAAATTGTGCTTTCTTTCACCTCATTTTACCTCATTTTCCCTTGTCCATTTCTATCTTAGACCCAATTGATCAATAAATATAGTTAAAATTACTTCTAGAATGATTTACATGATTGACTTGTTAAATTTTGTGATTTTTGCCATTGTTAAGCATTTTGACCGGAACTAGCTGCAGAATGCAGACATTCCGTAGCTAACCGGCGATTCTGCAGCTGCCTTCATGTTTGAGTATGTTCCAGGTGGCCTCTTGAGAAAACTGCATATGGGCATGATCCATGTCATGTCTACATGGTTCGTTGCTCATCATGGAGGAAGAAATGAATTCTGGGTATGGTTTTGAACGTGGGGAACACATTTATGAAGGAAGACTTCTATTAGGACTGTCTCAGTCCAGATGTCTTTTCTCCTTCACGTAGCCACCTCAAAGAGTCCTAACATGATTCGGATAAGGAAAGACATTATTCCTAAATTGTTGTAATTATTGTTACGTGCATTTGCTTTATAAACTCTTGGGGAGACCGAGAGCTAGGTTAGAGATTTTGATGTTAGATTTGCTGCTAGATTTTGTTTAAACTCTGTGATACATTCATGAAAACGCAGAGTGTTATGTTCAAACTATTGCATCGTTAATGGAGCAGACAAAGTTATTTTGAAGGCGTGATTTAATTTGGAGTTGAATGCCGTCAAGTGGTAGAGGGCCCCTGCCTCTTGCACGGATTTATTTTTCGTAAATTAGATAAGTTTTCCTAGCTGCCTTTACGCTTTGCATTTGAATTAATAGTTGTTTTTGTTAGCTATTGTAGTCGCACTCATTCTAACTCTTCCACCAGAAGATACTCTTCCAAAAGACCATAATGATGAATGTTGAATGACTATAGTATTGTAGGATTAAGAGTTGAATTTGTAGTTGTTTTAACTAGCTACTGTAGTTATATTCATTCCAGCTCTTTCACAAGAAGACACTCTTCCAACAGATTATAATGATGAATGATGAATAGCTATAGTACTGTAGGAATTAGTTGTAGTTTTTTTGCTATTCACTATCATAGTTACACTTGTTCTAATCACTCTTCCACAAGAAGAAACTCTTCCAAGACATCCTTAAGAAGTTCAAGACATGACTGTGATAATGAATGATTTAGTTGTGTGTTTTTACTAAGTATCATCTCTATTCTTGCTCTTAAACGCTTGCCCAAGACATCATAATGACGAGTAGGGTATGGGTATGATAACTTAGTTTTTCATTTGCTTTCAGTCCATTTGCTTACAATTGCATTTAATTACACAGTCAGAATTGTTCTACCCCTTCCAAAAGAAGGAACTCTTCCAAAATACCACTAATGATGAACAAGCAGATTGTGTAACTTCATAGAATAAAGCATGTTAGCATAGTTAGAATGTTCCGGAGTTTCATTGCATTTAATTCATGTTCAGTTACTTTGTTTCAAGTTTGATGATGACTTATAATTCAACATTGTTCTAGTTTAGTGGCATCTTAGGTTCATTCTTAGATTAACTCATTGCACTTGCATCTCATATTCAATATTGTCATCCATTGCACAATAGATTACTCTAGTTGTTAGGATTAACAAGACAGCCTTCATTATTCACAAACATCTTCTTGTTCTAAAAACTACAAATGATCCATAGCCATAGGAACAGAAGACAACATCACTATAAGGTCTGAAATCTCTCTGCAATTTCCTCATCATTTTATAAACAGAGCTCTTCCTCAAAAGAACTACTTTGAAAAAGAAACCAATAACTCTTTGAGTAAAGGTTCTGTGATATTCAATTAAATTGCAGAATAGAACTAGAAATTAGTCATAGAATAGATGAGCTTAGAACAAAATGTTGCATCATGGTAAGATTAGTGTTTAACTGTTTAGTTAGAGGATTTGCATATTTAGTGATCATTTTTCAAGTTTAGTTTGTGTCATTTGCCTAAGAAGTCATTATCAAGCTTTTGCTTTTATTTAGTCATAGTTCAGATTCTGCTTCAGTGATTCCAATTGCATTTGCCATTCCACACATTAGGCTTAACTCTGTTTTGACCACCAACCCCTTTCTATTAGTTTTCTAGACATTTCCATTGTGAACATAAAAATCATCACAAAAGACCAAAAACATCATAAATCATCACAAAAGACCAAAAACATCACAAAACACTACACACAACACATTAGGAAACAAGCACCACCAAAAGACCAAAAACATCATAAATCAACATAAAATACCAAAAACATCACAAAACACTACACACAACGCATTAGGAAACAAGCACCTAGGTACATATGGTACACTTCACTTCAGCAGTTTACAAATCCTGGTTGACAATTAAATGAGCTCAGTTTAGGAGACTAGATTGAGACCCAACACATACTGCAGTAAAAATGACCCCATTTATGGAACTTTATGGATATCATCCACCGTCAATCACATCATCTTTAAGAGAATATTGTAAGGTTAAGCAGTGGAAGATCAAATCGAGCATCAACAACAAGTTCTTCACCTCTTAATGGATAACCTAAATTTGGTGCAAAATCGAATGAAACAACAAACAGATGAACATCGCAACGAGAGAATTTTTGATGTAGGAGACTAGGTATTTTTACGGCTACAACCTTACAAACAAATGTCCCTCAAGAAAGTTGAGAAGGATAAAAAATTATCACCAAAGTATTGTGGTCCTTACAAGGTGTTGAAAAATATTGGTACTATGGCATACAAATTGGAGCTTCCTGCTTCTTCACGAGTGCATCCAGTTTTTCATGTTTCATGCTTAAAGAAAGTTATAGGTGAAAAACTTCTAGTTCAAACAATATTTCCAGAACTCGATGAGGAAGGAAAAATCATATTGGAACCTGAAATAGTCACGGAAACAAGAACTTGACATCTACAAAATTGATCAATTTCAGATTATCTCATCAAGTGGAAGAACTTATCCACTGAAGATTCCACATGGGAGGATGAGAATTTTATACAAAAGAATCCAAAGCTACTCAAGCGTTGAGGAAAAAATTGTTTTGAAGGATAAGGGCATTTTAGGTCCCTATATTACTAGTGTAACCTGTCATTTTTGTTAGTGTAGCCCCCTTATTGTTATTTTTGTACCCCTGTAATCCCCATATTTTTATTATTGTGCCCTTACATTATCATTGTTAGGTCGGCTAGGATTATATCGTGACCCCATGGAATCCTATATATAGAAGGAGGTTTTGTCATTTGTATCATCCAAGAATTGTTCATTTATGTAATGTAAAGGAGGTTTCCCCCTCGAAGTGGCTTATTTCTAAGGCGTTGATCTCTCTTTTCTTCCATTTTTGGAGCTGGTTTCATAACATTGTCATGAAGTTCTAGCTTCTTGTGGTCATTGTTGTTTTGAAACAAGTTCGTCAAGTCTTTCCATATTGCATACAGAGTCTCCTTACAATGGAGGTTTGAGACAATATTATTTTGAACTCCCTCTAGTAAGATCCTTCTTGATTTTGCTACAGACTTATTCCACTATGCTAAACCGTGTGCATAATTTGGAGCTAGTTTCGGGATGTCCTTATCAATGAAATCCTTCAATTTGTTGTCTTCCATGACTGCTTCCATCTAGTCTATCCATAAAATGTAATTTTAGCTACCCTTAAGGGCATACTCGAGCCTCGGACCATATAATTCCATCTTAATCCCGTTGCTAGCTCTAGAGAAGAGATCTTAAAAATGTGTTCCTCCTACCAGTAAAAACTTATATTCTTCTCTTCTATAGTGATTTCACCTCTAATACCATGCAGATGTTCCTTCTAGATTCAAACTTATAATCACAAAATCACGAAGCATGCAAGAGAAATAATTCAATCAACACATAACACAACGATTTGCTAGGGAAATCCACAACTAAAAACCTCAATATCTATATATTTTATTAGTCAGAGAAATATGATAATATTCCAATGTTTTTCTTAATCTTGAGAAACTTCTACACTATCTCTATCTGTTGCATTTCTTCATAGACAAGCCTAGGCCAATACTTAACCAATTTCAAGCTTTCCCAAGTCCCTATTTCCTTTCGCTTTTTCCTTGGGTAATTATCCCCTATTAATTAGGGAACCCATCCAATAATTAATTAACTGATTTAATTAATTACAACTAAAAATAAACTCAACCTGAGCTCCTAAAAAGTAGGAATCACTCTACATGACTCAAGTGAGACCCTCAACTCCAATTAACTAAATCAACAAAGTCAAACTAACTTAGTTAACTTGTGCAAGTTGTCATGAGATGTGGAATTACATTTTTCTTATAATTTCATTCAAGGGAAAATTAAATTATAATCTTTCTTGGTGTCATTTTCAATATTCCTTGTTGCCATTTTCTACAGAGGGGTTTGTAAGACTATTGGGCTCATTTTCCATGTAATTGGAAGGACATTATCAAGGAAAAAATAATACCAAAGTTGTTGGACACGTATTCCAAGTTGAATGGAGGGAAAAAAATTATAATGGGAATCATTTGTAGGTTTTAACATTGTAAAGAAATTAACTGCAAACAAATTCCTAAAACAGAAAATAAACAATGGCGAGAACAAAAAACAAATATACACAAATATTTTTCCCTGGATCCCAAAACCAAGACTACCAGATTTATTTTTCATTATATTCCTTTCAATATTACAATACATATATATACATGTTGAAGCATTCATAAAACCCAATCCAATAACCCTACATTAGAACATAATCGTAGTTCCATTGACCATATCTACAAAATGCAATGGGTAGAAAACCATCAAGCCAAAAACCATGTGCAAACCCCATGCACAAAACCATGGGTAGGTCCTCCCACCATCTGTGGGTCTTCCCCCCATGCTTGGATCCACATAAAAAAAATTCTTGGACTGCTATCTTGGACCCCGTGCAATGGGGCTACCTCCCCCCTGCAAACCCCTCAAAAGGAGGGGTTTCCTCCCCCCTGTGACCCTCTCGCTGTGGGCGACACAATGCACAATGTGTGTACCTAGTCATGGAGAGAATATAACACATACCCAATGTTATTGGCTATGAAAATTTACATTGACATTGGCAAAGGAAAATGACAAAAAATGGAAATTAATTAAAGAAATAAAGGAAAATAGGATAAAAGGAAGATCAAGAGACAATAATATGCATGTAAAGGAAAATGAAGGAAAATAAAATAAGAGAATGGGGAGAGCATCATATTACTCTCTTGGATCCACATAAAAAAAATTCTTGGACTGCTATCTTGGACCCCGTGCAATGGGGCTACCTCCCCCCTGCAAACCCCTCAAAAGGAGGGGTTTCCTCCCCCCTGTGACCCTCTCGCTGTGGGCGACACAATGCACAATGTGTGTACCTAGTCATGGAGAGAATATAACACATACCCAATGTTATTGGCTATGAAAATTTACATTGACATTGGCAAAGGAAAATGACAAAAAATGGAAATTAATTAAAGAAATAAAGGAAAATAGGATAAAAGGAAGATCAAGAGACAATAATATGCATGTAAAGGAAAATGAAGGAAAATAAAATAAGAGAATGGGGAGAGCATCATATTACTCTCTTAGTCACTCCCAGCTAATTTTTTTTATACTTCTACACTCTTGGACATTCTAGTATTCACTTGGACATTGAAGCATTCTCACTTGTACTTGGAGAGAAAGAGCAGTCGAATACGAGAAATCAAGTAAAGGAAAATAAGGGATCACAAGAAGAAGGTTGGGAGAGAAGCTATAATAATAGGATTTTGTAGATAAGTTGCATGTGTGATTTCCTTGTTTTGGTTTTAATGCATGGTGCATGATTTTGGTTTACATGATTATTTTGCTACCAATGGCATGTGATTTCCTAGATTAAGAGTGTGTTCAAATTTACCATGTCATTTCCTGGATAACGATGATGTGTGGGGATTCGTTTTTTGTTGATATTTATATTTTCCATAAGATTTTTTATCTAGGTGAGGGCGTGTCAATGAAATCCCAAGTGTTGGGGTTGGACATGGTTTTCTATGGGAATCCTTTAACAAGTGTGTGGATACAGGAAAATTACTCTTGGTATGATGAAGAAATTTTCAGGTGTCCAAGCTTGTGTTGGTTTGGTGATCTCTAGACTGGTTCAAGGGAGATCACGATGACCTCAAGTTGGAGGTGGTTTAAACTCTAGAGTTCCTGTTTGGTTATAGTTTCTTTATCCCATGATATCCCACATTCATGCTTGGAATATTGCATGGGGATGATTGGATGAAAGAAATATTTTGTTCAACCCAATATATGGTTAGGTGGTAAATGGAAGTACCTAAATTGGTTGGAATTTTCATATGTTATTGTGTTGATTCCTATTGAGATTAATGAGAACAAGTTATGATTTTATATATAGTTTTAATAATTGTTTTTCATGGTTCCATTATGGTTAACTACTGGTTACATGCATGGTATATTTTTCATTTTATGATACACTCTTATTATGATCAAGTCCATGGTTTCGAAAGGTTTATGATTATCTTATATGAATGCATAATTTGATATGTGTATTGTTGCAGCTACTAAAAGAGGGCAGAAAACCTTCTTGATGAACCTCTAATGAAAACTAAGCATTTAAGGCCTATAGGTACCTTGTCCATAACATTTTTTTTCTAAATGATTAGCATGTATTTGACAAGTTTGAGTAGGAATTGAGTTAAAAATAATGAATGATACTTATGCAGATGATTGGGGGTATTTTGGGTAGTCATTAGGGGAATTTTGAGGTCTAAAATGGGCCTCCTAAGGAAATCATAAAATAATAGTGGAAAAAAACAAATAAGATTCGATGACATCATCAAATTTTAGAGGGAAAAATGAAAAAAGCTACTTTTTCAACTCATATTTTCAACTTATTTCCCAAATTTTTTGCTCAAATTTCGAACGAGATTACTCGTTGGATGCAAAATTTAATTCCTCATTCAAAGAGTACCCATGTTGCATACTTTTGATGGGTCCTACTACACGAAAAATAAGAAATACATAAAAAAACGTGATTACAATCACGTTTTTTTTATGTATTTCTCATTTTTCATGTAGTAGAGTTCATCGAAAGTATGCAACATGGGTACTCCTTGGATGAGGAATTAAATTTTGCATCCAACGAGTACTCCCACTCGAAATTTGAGTAAAAATTTTGGGAGATATGTTGAAAATACGAGTTGAAAAAGTAGTTTTATTATTTTATTATTTTTTAATATTTTTACTCTTTTATTTAAAAAATGATAAATCATCCCCCATGGTTGACATCATCATCTTGAATCCTATTGGTTGTTATAAAGTTTATTTTTGTTGTACATTCTTCTTAGGAGGCCCATTTTAGACCTCAAAATTCCCTAATGTTTATGTAGCTATTTTGTAGGTAGCACTAGAAAGCCAAAACAAAGTCTATGTTTGCTATCTCTTCTGAAAAAGTTTTTTTGTAGCCACAAGGAAGGTACCTTGTGCATGTGACTGAAGAATTTTGGTCATTTGCACTGTCCTATATGCATGCGACTAGGTTGTAGAGTTATGTAAAAGTATAGTTGCAGCTCAGGGAAAGATCACCAAGGGTTTTTTTTCTGACACCTGTGTGATTAGGTGTCCCTGTGAGGTTGCAATAAGTTTCTAGTTAGTAGATACCACATCCACAACTGGACTTAAATGTTGGGTCATGTATAGTAACTCTCAGCTCATGTTTACTTTGGAGAGCCTGTAAAAGCAGGTAAATGTGGGGTGGGGTGTTATAATCTCATTCAATGGATCTCCTTTGTAAAGAGAAATAACTATAGATTTTAGACATGCGTGGTTTATTTCCGTACATACAGATTCTGATTTTCGACAGTGATATCTAAGAGATGACATTTTAAGTCCATAAGAGTATCCATCTTCGAGACAAGAGTTGAAGAAATATGAGCCAGGAAAAGAAATTTTGTTGCTCTTATTTCAATTTTAATCCTCGATTTTTCGAGTGAACCTATCTCATTCCATGAATATCCTTCATAAAGAGAAACATTGATGATTTTAGAATTATGTGGCTTGTTCTATACATAGGGAATTCATATTTTTTACAACGATATTCGAGAGTCAACGTTTAGAATCCATAAGAGGATCTCTTCATGATAAGAATTGAAGAAAGATGAGGTAGGCATAAAAATTCCGCTGCTCTTATTTGAATTTTAATCCTTGCTTTTTCTAGTGAACAGATCTCATTCCACGAATATCCTCCATAAAGATAAATAATTATAGATTTTAGACTTTTTTGGTTTGTTTCTGTACATAGAGAATTTATATTTTCCATAGTGATATTTGAGAGTCGACGTTTTGAATCCATAAGAGGATACATATTCAGGACAAGAGTTGAAGAAAGATGAGGAAGGTAGCGAAATTCCACTACTCTTCTTTCAATTTTAATCCTAGATTTTCGAGTGAACATATCTCATTCCATGAATATCCTTTGTAAAGAGAAATAATTTTAGACTTTTGTGGTTTGTTTCTATACATAGAGAATTCAAATTTTCCACAATGATATTCCAAATTCAACACTTCGAATCCATAAGAATATCCATATTTGGGGAAAGAGTTGAAGAATATAAGGCAGATCGAGAAATTTTGCTACTCTTCTTTCAATTTTAGTCCTTTCTTTTTCAAGTGAATATATCTCATTCCATGAATCTCCTCCGTAAAGAGAAATATTGATAGATTTTATACTTCTGTGGTTTCTCTTTGTACATAGAGAATTTGGATTTTCCACAATGATATTCGAGAGTCAATGTTTCAAATCCATAAGAGGATCCATATTCAGGACAAGAGTTGAAGAAATACGAGGCAGGTAGAGAAATTTCATTGCTATTCTATCAATTTTAATCCTTGCTTTTTTAAGTGAATAGATCTTATTCCATGATACTCCCCTGTAACAAAAAATAGTGATAGATTTGGGAATTTTGTGGTTTGTTTCTGTACATATAGAATTTGGATTTTCCAAAGTGATATTAAAGATTCGATTTTTCAAATCCATAAGAGGATCCATATTCAAAAAAAAAAAAATTGAAGAAAGATGAGGCGGGCATAAAAATAATGCTTCTCTTCTTTAAATTTTAATCCCCGCTTTTTCGAGTGAACATATCTCATTCCATGAATCTCCCTTGTGTTGAGAAATAATGATAGATTGTAGACTTATTTGGTTTGTTTCCGAACATAGAGAATTCAGATATTCCATAGTGATATTCAAGAGTCAATGTTTCAAATCCATAAGAGGATCCATCTTCAAGACAAGAGTTGAGGAAAGATGATGCATGTGGAGAAATTCAGCTACTCTCCTTTCAATTTTAATCCTTTTTTATTCAAGTGAGCCAATCTCATTGCATGAATCTCCTCTGTAAATAAAAATAATGATAGATTTTAGACTTATGTGGTTTGTTTTTTTACATAGATAATTCAAATTTTCCTTTTCTTCCTCTAATTCTTGTTTTCCTCCTTATTTTATCCCTTTGATGGTTCCCTTCCATATAACTTTAATAATTCTTTCTTGGTTCCCCCCCTTGGATTGTTCCCCTTCTATGTTCCTATTAATTTTATATCTTGTTTCAATTGAAATTTTTAGTTATAAAAAAGAATTAATTTTAATTAAAATACTTTAATTTAATTTAATTTAATTTATGTTATCTTTTCCTTATTAGTGTTTATAATCTCAAAACTAACTAAATTATTTTGACCTAAATTAATTATTTTAATTCTTATATTAATCTAATTTTACCAATATTATTTTACTAATTATTATATATTCTATGATTATTATAATCCATTTTTTTTTGTATGTTAGGATAAGCTATATTAGATCATAAAGGAAACTTTACATAGGCATTGGGCTTAGATGGAAAGCGATGCTTAGCCAATCCCAGCCTTGGTAGCTTTCAAAATAAAGCAGTTTTGGGGTTGCCTCCTAGGAGGAAACCAACCCCTTAAAAGAGTCAAATTATCTTGTTTTACAAAATGTTCCGTAACACATATAAAAACAAAATAGCTTTAGTATGTCCCGAGTTGACAAAAAACAAAGATGAACCAAGATACCACTTAGTTATGGTGTTCCTTCATCATCCTCTATTGCGGGGTCCTCCTCCTCGATGTGGCATCCATATTCACGCGCAATGGCCTCTTCCTCAGCTGTTGGCTCGCGCGGGGGCTTGAGGGGGAGGGGGGAGGTGCTGCGCGGATGATTGGAGCAACACGGTACTCTGCATCTAAAACTCTAGTCCAGAATCCATCCAAATCCATGATCCAAACACCTATCTGCTCCTTCGCTAGCTCATGAACAGGGAATGTATTAGTTTTCCGAGGAGTCGGTAGCTCAGAGTGCACTATGGTAGACTTCCTAGGGCCTCTTTTCCCCCTCGATTTCTCTGGAGTTAAGATAGTCTCTTTCTGGGTGAAATTAGGCATTTGAGTAGCCTCCCTATCATGGATGCCTGAAGAGGAACCTTCAATGGATTCCAGCCACTAATCTTGACCACGGTAATAGCACCTCGAGAACACACATCTTTGGCTGCCCCTAATGGGATTTTGACATTGTCGCGGGGCCATGGGGAAAATAACATGCAGAGATAGGGAATCCGGGCCGAGAGAAGGGATATGTGCATCTGGAGTACGCGCAACAGAGGTGCACAGCGGGGGGGCGCGCAACAAGGGATCGCGCAGCAGGGGAGCTCGCCACAGATAGTGTATAGTGGGGAGAGACACAGGAGGAGGGGCTTTCAGCAGGTAGGCGCTCAGCCAGGGGGCTCGCTACAGGGGGTGCACAACAAGGAGTATCTCAGTGGGAGGAGCACACTACAGGAGGGCACGCAACAGGGGACGCGCGTTAGGGGAAGTGTGCAGTAGGGGGAGTGAGAAGGGAATTTGGAGCAGTGGTGTGATGGCAAGGGGAATAGCATAAATGTCTCTAGAGTCCAGCTGTAGTAGAAGAGAGATGGAGGAATGGGGAGCTTTAGTGCCTTTTGAAGACCTATGACACGAGTGCAGATGTAGTGAGGGGTTGTGGCATGCTCGCAGATGCGATAAGGGACAGTCCAAGTGTGGTTGCATTTGATACAAAGTATGGCAAGAGGTCAGGTGCAATAGAGAACTATTATGAATAATTGATGAATTGAGTGTCCGCATCAAGTTAGAGTTGGCGTTGTAGGGCATCTTCAGCCTGAGCATGGGAGGATCTGTCCTCGCATGATGAGAGTGTGTTACCCGCATCTTTGGTATTATAATCCATTATTCCTAATCATTTCAAAGCTTCATTAATTCCTTTTGACCATAATTTTATTTTTTCTTTTATTTTTTAATTAATAAGTTGTTATGGGGAGGCAATATTAGGAGAGGGTATTTTCGCCATGAGGAACAAACCAAAATAAAGTATGCATGGGGTTTAGGAATGGAAATGAACAATAAGGAAAATTTGTTAGTGTTTTGTAAAGGGCTGGATATAATATTTTCCACAGGAGTAAAAAGAAACGAGATGTTTGGAGACTCCTTATTAGTTATAAAGATTTTTTTTACTAGCAATGGAAAGAAAAGGAAGCAAAATCCTCCCTTGAATTAATAATCAAACATCAACTACAAAAGTTTGACAAATTTGAACTATTCCATATTCGGCGCCACCTTAATGTTATTGCTAACGATCTAGAAAATCATGGGGTGGTTTTGGGGGAGGAAATGTGAGATATATGGGAGGGCAATGGGTCACACCCCAATTCCATAAAATAATGATGGACACAGAAGTAAATACTGCTCTCACGCGTGATGAAGGTGGGGTGACATGGCATCCCGTGGAAGGAGAACATGATAGATGGGTCATAGCCTGTAAGTTTTAAATGCACGGTGAACATTAAAATCCCAATATTATTCTCTTAGACCACATGTATAAGGTTTTAGATAAGTTAATGAAGATTGTAGTGAACCTTTCATCTCAGGAAGTATATCAGATAGTGAATTGTTATGGTGAAGTAATGGTGAAAATATGGTTGACATCCCGCTCCCCGGAGAAATGGAAGCAAGGGTGGTCAGGGGAAACCACAGGGTACCAAGCTCATTTAATGGGTCTACAAATCGAGGATATTGTGGTGATTATGGTTCATGTAGATATGAAAGAAAAATGGAAAGATAAAGGTGTATATAAGAGTTAGCAGTCCCCTCTAGTTTCATTTGTAGCAGTAAGAGGAGAGAAATGGTTTGAGAATAGCATTGGTTTGTAGGATACAATCATGGATAAAGAGAAAAAATTGGTGGGGATTCTTCATGAGGAGGACTTGTCCCATTGGAACAGGGTCATAGAGTTCCTATTAAAATTTCCCATGGGCGGCCTGGACCTGTTCACTCACCACGTCGAGATCCTTGAAAATGATAGAGCTTCGAACACAGAACAAATAAATGCTAGGTTCGAGAGCATTGAAGCTTCGCTGGAATAAATGATTGTGAAGATGGAGACATATTTTTTGACCACCAATTCGAACCTGATAAATGACAGTATCTTCAATGAAGTGCAAGAAATTATTATAGGAATTCCTGAAGAAGTTGTCGTTCAGTTGCAATTGTCGGAAGGAGCTAGAGAAGCAGAAGCAGGGCCAAGAAATCGAGAACAAGAGGAAGGCACGAAAGCGGTCAAGTTTGGTCTTGCTTAATGTCTATTATATGTATTGTTATTTTGTTTTAATCCCGAGTCTTTTTTATTGATTATATGGGAACTTTTAGTATATATCATAGTAAATAAGGCATGTAGAAGGAAGAAAATAATAGTATCGAAGTATTGGGACATGGAGATAGATGCTCAATCTACTACTAGTTTTGTTGAAATGTTGTAAAAGTGGTTCTAGCCACGCAAATCTAGATTTTGAATATATAAAGTACCCATTATATTTAGAAAAAAAAAAAAAAAATTGTTATCCTTTAAATAAGATTATTTATTATAATTAACTTAATTGGTTCTTTTATTAATTTATTTTCTTAATTGGTCTTTACAAACTTAAAATTATAAAATTCTTTTGACCTAAAATAAATTCTCTTAATTCCTTTAGTAATCTAATTTTATCAATTTCATTTCACTGATTATTATTTTTTTAATGATTATTATAATCCATTATTCCTAAATATTTTTCACAGCTTCAATAATTTATGATTAAGAATATTTTTATTTTTATTTTTAATACTTTTTAATTGAAATTTATTTTTAATTAATAATATTTTTTTAATTAATTAATCAATTATATATATATATATATATATATATATATATATATATATATATATATATATATTAAAAAAATTATGTTTTCTAACTTTAAATATATTTTTACGTTCTCCCTTGAATTAACGTTTTCAACTCATCCAATTTTATTTAATTTTTAATCTAATCTCCTTTTTAAGATATTATTTTATTTTAATAAAAAAATCCTCTATGTTATTAGTTTCCTCCTATATTAGTTATAATTATTTCTCCTCTAATATCTATATTTCAACACCTTCTTCTATTTATATAGGTCTAGCACTCTTCACATCATTAGTAAGCTTCAAGTCCCTGAATATGGTTGAAGGGTTCACCCAAAATGTTGGGTGATACAATGATGGCAACACACAATTCTCCACAAGTCCTCAACAATAACAATTTATTGACTCTAGAAATATCCATGCTAAAATATTAATAATATTAATATTAAAACACCAATACTAATAACATTAAAAATTATTAATAATAGAATTACTAATATATATATGAAACAAAATGAAAGAACATTATATATGTGTGTGAGAGAGAGATATATATGATATAACATAGCATTAAAAATATGACATTTCATGATATGGTTATATTAGTAATATTATGATATAGTATTATATTAGGATTTATAATCCTAGAGTTTGATATATTAATGTACTTAAGGTTCATTATAATAACCCCAATTATATGACTATGTTGGTATGACTCGGTTGACTTAAAAAATGGTTAATTATGATGTAGTTAAAAATTGAGTTAAGTTAGAAATTGAATGACAAATATATCTATAGTAATATTTAATTTTGTGTTATTTATGATGAGAAATAATGAATAACCAATAATAATAAAAAAGTATATCACATTTTTAGGAATAAATAGAAGGTTTTCTGGTAGAACTAAACTCGAAAAACTGTCACAGAGTCAATTAGAAAGTTGGTTACGTCCTAAATAAAAGGGAAAAGTACCAAAAGAGGAAAAGAATCTCCAAGGGGGGATTCAAATATTCTAATCGAACCTCTGGGAGAGAAAGAGAGGTTAAGAAGAGGACTAGAAAAATTGTTACTATAAAACCAACATAGAAGGGAAAGACATAAATTATGAGGCTAGTTTCAGACTATGATCGTTGGAGAGGAAAAAAAATAAAATGCTAGGCACCACCAGAGGGAGAAAAATATTGGTGGAATCCCTTGTTGAGTAGGACACTGGCACAAACAAATTGAAAAAAATATATTCCTTTTATAGTTTCTCTTTCATAGAAAACCTTTGGTTCTCTATTTTTTATGGGTGAGGCTCGAAGTTAGCTAAGCAACAAGTTGGCTTATAATTGGGTGGATCGCGAGAGCCATCTGTTTATTCCCCGGACTATACCAGATATGTTCTATTAACCTACACTCGCTTTATTTGAATCTTAGACTATCTATATTTGATGAAAAGGGTAGAATGTGAGTGTATCTGAGATCTATATCAAAATTGTTATGTAGAGAATTAAATGTGAAGGTATAGTTCCATTATTGGTATGAAAAGTAAAGACTAATATTCTATGTTTTTTATCATATTAAAAAAAAATGTTGGTGTTGCAATCGAAATCGCAAGGATTTGTTGCTTTGTGATCTAGTGTCTGTTAGATCACCAAACAGACACAAGCATGACTAATAATATACAATATTCCCAATCCCACATGATTCACAATCAGGATGCAATTGGATCTATTCTATAAGGAGGACATAATTACCTTTCCTCCTCATAGATTGGGGATGTATCTTGAGTTCGAAGTAGCGTTCTTGTGCTCCACATGAGCGATCTACCCAATTCGCTTCCAATCTCAAAATCTTCACATAATCACAAACATACAAGGACAACAAGTGATCTTCCTCGAAAGATCATTATATAGACAATGATATAATGATAAACCAATCACATAAACTGAAACATGATCATATGAGGGAGAGAACACAGATCTTCATTAATCTCAAAAACATGATACAACACTTCTATACCTCCGATCTAACGTCTCCTCTTCGCAATATGACAGAGTTTCTCCACTATATGTGATGGATGAGTATGAAGAGCACTCACATAGAAACTAATACCTCACAGGCTCTCAAAGTGATAACAAGATAGCAACAAAGAATCAAGATCTCATAATAACAATAGTATGGCTCTCCAGACTATCCTGACCTCTTAAACGATCCAGTATAAATAGGTAAATGAAAAGTCTTGGGAGGGTGAATTTGGACACTTAGGATGATGAGAAGTTAGAGAAAATTCTAATGGATTAGTCATGTCCAACTCGAATCAGTGAGTAATTGAGGTAATCTCCTAGGGACTGAGTCATTTAGGAAATTTATCTTGACCGTAGGCTCAAAATAGAGGAATGAGGGCCTTAACCCGAAGCATAAGAGGCCCTGGTAGCGGTTGAAGGACCTTAACCTCTGGCATAAGAGGCCCTGGTTGTAGTTAATGGTCAAATTGGAAAAAAAAAAGTCACCTCATGCCACGAAAAAGGCAACTGATCATGAGGGCCAAGGTTCAATACTATAGGGGTAGCAAAATAGTCTGATAACATATGCCCCCTAATGTATGAGGTCAAAATGAGCAGCTGATGGCCGAAACACATTATAAAAAAATTAGAGGTCGAAGTGGCAGTGGGGAAGTAGATCAAAGAGCGTGGATGGAAAAAAACTAAAGATGAAGACTCAACTATAATGATAACATCCTAGAGGTGGGCATAACCATGCTTGGTTAGAAGAAGATACCAAACATGGCTTCCAAACATACACTGCGAGTCCATGATATAAAGGACTAAAACATGGCCATGACAGACATACATAGTGGATCCATGTGACTCAATGAACATAGCATAGCCACTAAGAAACACAATCGTGGATCTATGTCACAGTATCCATCAGTAGGAATATGGACACATGATAGATAGAGGACTGTCTCATATAGCCCTCAAAGTACATAAATGATACATAAATCCAATGTTTCTTGGGAAGGACACCATATAAGAGTGAGATGTCCCTAATCCATGGTATTCGGCATAACCTCGATGGTACAAATATACTCATGCAAATAGATGAGCTGAAGTCGAGTAGTGGTTGAAACTGCCCTGATTACCAACCAATGAGTAAACCAATAATAGATGCGAGGGAATCCACCAATCAGGAAAATGGGCCTCGAGGTAGCTAGTACATTCCACTAAGTGTGAATAGATGAGCTGATGTCAAATACTAGTGAACTCGACCAATCATGAGGAAATGATGTAAACCCACTATCGATCCCGAGGAAGCATGTCACTGAGGTCTGCAAGCTCCAAGGTACTACTGGTTCCTAGATAATGAGCTGAAGTCGACAGGACAAGATATGTCGAAGGAGGGAATTAATGTATCCCCCATCAATCAACACAGAACAAACCAAGATGATGTAGTGTATGGATGAAGTCATGAAGCGATTAAGTACAAATGAAACAGGGATGGCCGAATAAAAAAAGTCGACAACCTATTGTAGATAGTTGACACAGGTTCAGACTTCCCTTTAACACATAACAACATGGCATAAGAGTGACTTAGAAGAATGACTATCTGAGCACCATGTGATATCATGCAACAACACAGGAGGCATCAAGGCATGCTCCATATGACTGGATGAGTAACCATTTGGAGGATTAAAGAGACCCATATGGATGGTATGGATCCTAGGCAAGATAAAACCCAACTGTAAGATAATGAGACAAATAGGTGTCATGTTCAAGGGTGACGCAATTAACGTTTCCAATGAATGAAAAATTAAGATATATTTTTCCTCCCTTCTCTTTTTATAAGTTCCTTTTTCGTAAAGTTTTCGCCCAAGCCTGAAAAAGAGAAAAAATTATACATGGGAGAACCTCCTAGACACAATAAACTAGGGTATTCCCTTTTCGTAACTAGTCTATCCCATTCCTGACAAGGGTTAAAATTATATTGGGTAGACAACAGTTCAGGTACTTTAACGAGCATGAAGTAGAAAAACTCCCTCGGCAATCTTTTCTAAGCTAAGGAGTCTAAAAAGATCTTAAAGAAAACTACTCTTGGAGGAACAAGTGGTATAAAGGGTAGAAAATAGTTACGGTAAATTATGGAACTATTGATGACATAAGGTGTTAGTATGAATTCTTCGTCGAAGTGTACGAAAAGGAACCACTTTAGCTACGCATAACTAATAGCCCTAACAACAATAATGGCTGCAAAACATCTTCAGATTTGCAATTAGTAGTTAAAGTGCTGCAACAAACAGATCTATAAATGGAAAGACATTAAGCAGTAAAGTAAAGAGTTTGCTCCATGCATCCAACAGACAAGACAAGAACACGATTTTTGAATGAATTTTTATATTACATGGCACCTGGGAGGAAACAAGAAGGTGTATCCAGATCTCCTCAATGGGATGGGTTCTTTGTAGTCCTCAGCACTTCAGATCTAAGCTTTCTCTCTCTTGTAGATGTAGAAAATCCAATGTAGAAGGTAGAGCTCAATGGGAGCAAAATGGTAGAAAAATGAGACCAAGTGTATAGATCCAGAGTGATCTAATAGGCAACAAAAGGTGAAGAATGATGGGGAAAACCCTCCTATTTATAACAAAATATTGGGTCATTCTAGATCTTGGTGCATGATTGAAGAATGATGGGGAAACCCCTCCTATTTATAACAAAATATTGGGTCCTTCTAGATCTTGGTGCATGATTAAAATAATGTTAATCACATCTAGATCCACCTCTATGGAATATTTTATTATTATTTGTTGGAGGGAAAGGGTGTTTGACTTGGGTCAAATCCCTTGATTAGTGAAAAATAAATAAATAAATGATTTATTTATCTTTTAAGGAAGTGGTTGGGATATAATCAAATAAATAATGATTTATTTGATTAATGGTGGTTGATTTGGTCATATTTAACAAGGAATATTATTTAAATAATTATTCCTAGAAAATAATAAGATAACTATGGGTTTATCTCATTAATTTCTTTGTTTTTGGTTTAAACATGACTGGGAATAATAATTAAATTATGGTTTAATTAATTATTCCTTTTGGGGTTTCCTAATTAACATAGTGAAAGCAGTTTTACTGGGGGTAAAACTGGTCTTACATGGTGTACTTGGGTCCATCTAATGATGAAAGGTTAGATGACCAAAAAATGGTGTAACAGATTGCCCCCCAGCGTGCGAGTGTTAGGAGCAAATCGTATGACCGAAGTACGTTGTAAGAATACAATCACTAGACAACAAAAGGGTATGTCAGAGAGAGAAGTGGGAGGTAGATAGTGTGCTGAAGGACTAGACCCTCAGGAGACGAGACTCGCAGGTGCAACAAGTCTCTGTTATGAGAGGGTACCTGTGCTGAAGGCGGCGGGGGAGGCATACCTATGCCCGCCGTGACAAAGTACAAAGAATAGTGTGTCCAGTAAACAAGGGGCCGAACCATAGAGTACAGCTGGCATAATCAAGGGCCAGATAAAAATACAATGAAGAGTCTCACATACATGCTGTGCCTGGGATAACAGCCAGGACTAGTACAATAACATCTGAGTACATGAGATAAATACAACCCAAATGCCCCCTGTAAATGGGGAAGGCTCACAAAATCCGACTGATACATGCAAATCATAGAGGTGCTGCAAGTGGCTAAGGCCATCATCATCAAAATCTGGAGCGGCATCAAAGGCTGCAATGAAGAGGTCATCCGGGCATGTGGGGGGCTACCTGCAGGGCCACCCCCTCATGAGGGCTGAGACATCTCACACACGCCCGGGAATCATCAAGAGCTGCTGCTGGGTCACTGGACTGTCCAGTATACGAATCTCGATCATGCTGAAAGGAGCTGGAGAAGCAATCAAGTCAAAGGGAAATGAGAGATCCCCCTGCCTGATCCGAGGCACCGAACAAGAGTGGAAGTTGGAACCAAGGTACACCGCCCTCTAGACCTTGCTTCTGGAATAAATGTGCTGATGTCGACAGAAGGAGGTCCGCCGTAGGTGAGGCAATGAGAGATCCTCAACTAAGGTACGAGAGAAAACAGGAGAGCGACGGACAGACTGACACTAATGACGATAGTGGAAATGGGAAGGACTGAGTAGCGAATGGACGACTTCCCTTGTTAGAGCATAAAGAGCATGGATGACACGGCAGCGACTGACACAAGATCATGAGGGATAGGGGACAGTGAGACTGAGGGTCATAATGTGCGACACAAGAGAGAAACCAAGCAATGAAGGATGGAGGGATATAGTGGGGTGCAAAGGGACGTGGTATAGACTCCATGGATGCAATGATGACTCAACTTGGATGCTCTAAACAAGGGCGACTCGATGGTGCTGCCACACAGTAAAGGCCCCAATGGGGGACGATGGAAGCATGAGTACAATGTGGGAACTCATGAGGAAAATCGGCACGAACATGGACAAGTAAGGGGGAAATATGGTGCCCCAAGTACAAGTGGCGTAAGTGAGGAAATTCGATTTTAAGGAGGTGAGTTGGCCCTTCTTGGACAAAATGGGTCCGGGGAAGGAGAAAAAAGAAAGAACAAATGCTGGCTATCTAAAAGAAAATAAAACATGCATTTCAGAAGGGAAATGCTAAGGGTAATATTTCTTAAGATAGAGTGCGTTGCGAGGACTAGGAAGGGGATGGCCTTTGAAATCCTCTAAGAGGTATGCCCCTTTACCGAGCGCCTTACTGATGATGTAAGGGTCTAGCCATAATGAGTTGAACTTCCCATGACCAAGTACATCCTGGGCCTGGTCATATACTAGAACAAGGTCGCCTTTGTGAAAGGTACGAGGCTGGACTTTTCGGTCATACTGAGCTTTGGTGCGTTTTTTGGCCGCTTCCATGGTTTGCAAGGCAACACGGCGGTCTTCAGAGGCGCGCTCAGGCATGATAAGTCATTGTTCTAGCGGTGAGGTGTCAGGGAGAAGTTCAACGGCTAGTTGTAGAGAAGGAATTTCACATTCGATTGGTAAGACAACCTCCTCTCCAAAAACGAGGTGAGGAGGGTTATGGTTGGGGGGAAGAGGTGCCCCCAAGCATGGTGTGGTCATGCCAAAATGTATTTAGAAAAATGGGAATCTAAACACATTTTAATGATGTGGTGTGCCATTTGTTCTGGTTATGGTGATGCAGTTTGAGAAAGGAAATGGAGGATTACCAATCGCTTTTGGTACTGCATATAGGGATCAAATGGACTTTAAGTTTCCGAATTGGCATACCTGGTGTCACTATCCCAAAAGGAGGATTTGGAGATAATGAACTGATGCTCTCGTAGAAAAGCTATAGGTTGGTCAATAATAATGTCTAAGAGACTGGGTTGCTGATGTAAGATGAGGGAACGATAAGGGGTATCGTCCCGAGAGTGATCTGAAGTGACATGGGACTCTAGAGGTTCTTCTAAATGTGGAAGAATACGGGGTCTAGAGTCAACACGACCAGATACACTAGGAGAGTGGTGGAGAATGGCTTCTCTTGGTCTCTCAAATGTGGGTGCCCCCTTACCCAAACATTGGGTTTCGATGTAATGGCCACAAGGTGGATGTGGTGTGAATGCATGGGTTCGATGTAAGGGGGAATATATAAAGTCAGGGGTGGGAATTTCTTCCATAATGTCGTCATCGTGATAAAAGATGGGGTGACTGGTGGAAGAAGGACCACCGGACGTGGTGAAGCAACCTGAATCATCATCATGAGAAGAGAGGTTCACATGCGCATCGTCACAAGGGGTGACCGAAGAGTAAGTAGACAAAGGATCTAACGATGTTGAGCCCAAGATGATCGCTGAAGAAAGGTCAAGCGAAACAACAGGGGAGGATTCAGATGGAATGGTCCCCGAGGGTCTCATGGATGATGATAGGTAGAAAATGTTGGACGAAGGCTCCGTCATCTCGACATCAGGAGGGGGAATGTCAATGGGAGCAGTCATATCTGGTAGTTCTGCTGAAGCAGAGTGCGCAAATATGGGAGAGGTGTACTCATTGCGCTTGGCCTCGAATTGGTGGACCGCGGCAATAGAGGTGCGGAAGTCCTCGAGGCGGGGAAAAATATGGGTGTGATGGCCATGGAGATCACACAAAGCACGGGGGTGGTTGGTGTGAATAGTCTTGGGTTTGTTGGCCGCGGTTGTGGAAGGAACAGAGGCTTCTGGGACCGCGGACTCAGGGAACGTGACATTAACCATGGGCTTTAGATGAAGTAATTCAGGACAGGTATGGGAGGCGTGACCGACAACATCACACAAAGCACCCCGGATGGTATGCTTTGGAGGCTGAGGAGGAGCAGGGTTTGTCGGGGCAGCCTTGTCCTTTGATGCCCCCTTGCGAGCTTTGCCCTTCTTACCCGAAGCGGTCGCAACAGGAGGTGGTTCCTGTTGAAGTGACTGAGGCACTGATGCAACGGGAGAAGCCATGGGGACCGGTTGAACCGGGGTCAAAGCGATATAAGGTTTGGGGTGACCAGGGGGGGTGGCGGCTGGGGGGTCAAGGTACCATACCGGAATGCCCAAGGTCAAGTTAGGGAGAGAAAGTGTGGCCATGACGGGGACGGAATATACTCCAGGAGGGGGAGCCAAGAAGGGGATCTGTCCAGCAGGGTAATGACCAGGAGGTACGGCTCCGAGATGGGCAAGGCCAGGGGGGACCGAGCTGGGAGGATAAAGAGGTTCAGGGATACCAGCTGCAGGGGGAGGGCCAGAAGGAGGAGGTCCGGCTGGCTGGGATGAATGGCTAGGAGCGGGTGGCGGAGGGCGGGGAGGGGGTTGCGGACTAGCCGAGGCAGGCCGTTTACGGGTGGCCTGAGACGATTGCATCATGCAAACATTAGACAAGCTGGGATCGGTAACAGGAGGGGGGGGAAGGTGAGGAAAAGTACCAAGCAGGGTGGAATCTTTATAGACGCCGGGGGAGACACTGGTCAAGGAATCGACGGTTTGCTTGTTGGCTACGGAAGAGATGGTCGGCTCGGAGGAGGTCTGAGACGGCGGCTCATGATAAGATAGCTGGTCAATGGTGACGATCTTCCCATTATGTGGGAAGGACATCTTGCAGAAAACCGCGGATGGGACAGCAGACATGGCGTAGGTGTAGCTTCGCCCCAAGAGAATGTTGTAGTCTAGAGGGGCATCAATGACTTCGACATCAACGCAAACAGTCTTACCGGCGAGGGTGATGGGGCATGTACGAAACAGGCCAATAGGCTGGGAGGCATGACCATCCCACGCTCGAAGGGTGATCGTGGAAGGGGCTAGCTCATTGGATCCGAGTTGCTTCCAAACCGAAGCGGACATCACACAGGTGGATGCCCCCTCATCAATTATGCACCGGGATACAGTGGCGTTCCGGATTTTGACTGGGATTTGGAAAGCGACGGAAGGTGGGAGAGGAGGATGGTCCGATTGAGTGGCGTCAAACACAATCATTTGGTCATCAGCAGGATCAGAGCGCATCATAAGGATCTGGTAATCAAAGGAACCAAAGATGGACGAGGGGGTGGCCACAGGACTGTCGGGGGGTTGGGTAGCCACGAATCCTTGTTGAGGGAAAGGATCAGTGAACACAGCTGGCTGGGTAGTGGCCACATTAGGAGGAGCATGAGGGGAGGCGTGTTGTCCACGCAATGTGGCTTGAGACTCCCACATCTGTCGCATCTGGGGTAAGAGAGGACAATCGTGAGTGTAGTGACCGTAAACACCGCAACACGAACAGGGCTTGTTTGTGCGAAGCGGCCTGTCCGGCCTGGGCGGGATGCCCTGAGGCTGGTTGTTAGTGTTAGGGTCCATACCAGAATTGGGTCCTCGGTTACCGGGGGCAGATGGGTTCTGGTTGCCTCGCCGCCTTCTTTGAGAAGAAGGGGGGTTAATCGCACCCTGCTGTGCAAATACTTGCCCTGGAGGGGGTTGTATGTGCTGTTGCAGGTTGTGAGGAGGCAAGGGAGGCGGAAACGCATATGCTGGAGGAGCTGGCGCACCAGGCTGTGGATAAAAGTAAGGGTTGGGTTGGGCGACATTGAGGTAAGCAAGAGGTTGGGCAAAAGGAGGAGGCATGCCGTATCCTGGATACATGTTGCCGGGAGGGGGAAGATTGCTTGAGGTGCTGGCCCCTCCCTGAGGGAGACCATGGCTCATAGGAGGGTGAGCAGATGGGTGGGAAAGAGATCCAACAATACCGTCGGCAGAATGAGATGCCCCCGGGGCGTTAGCGCCACCGGGCCTGGGGATGTCAGGAAGAACGGTATAAACATAACCAGATTGAGCGTAGATCAGGTCATATTTTAAAGCTATTTGAAGGGCGGCTTCTTCAGATTGAGGAAAGTGAGAGGCGACATCTTTGCCGATGGGAGACGGGAGGGTGCGAAGGAACCAGTCCATGTAAACCCGATCTTCAAAGGGAGGGGCTCGACATAAGCTCCGTCTTCGTCGCCATTCCTGAACATGGGCAGAAAGGCGTGTGGAAGAGGATTGCTTAAATGAAGTCAAGAGCTCCATACCAGTGTCGTATCGGAGAGGGAGCTGGAAGTACGACAAGAAGGCTTGGGCAAGAGTCTCGAATGTGGTATGGGAGGAAGTGGCCTGTTCGACATACCATTTAGAAGCTTCGCCGGTAAGCGTGCGTTGGAACAAACGAAGACGAATGGAGTCATCGGTAATGGAATTGGAGGAACACCACATGTGGAAAGACCGGACGTGATTGGTTGGATCTTCTCCATTAAGGCCCTCGAACTTAGGGATATCAGAGGGCAGCTTGGTGGGCATAGCGGGCCAGGTAGCATTGTGGTGAATGGGATCATTAATCAACCGATGGAAATCGGGGAGGCTGAGGCCTGCAATATACGGCAGCACGGGGGTGGCCGGGGTAGTGGTTGTGACGGTTCCGCTAGAAGTAGGGCCGGCATTGGGGCCGGGAGAACCGCTAGCGTTAGGCCCTGGACCAGACATGGTGGAGGGGGCAGGAGAACCGAGAGGGGAAGGAGGACCCGAGGAATCAGGGGAGGAGTCGGAGTGCGGACTCGAAGGTGGACTGGCTCGACGACGGCGGTGCGGAGCAGGTCGATCAACCAGAAACTGAGGGTGAAGGCCAAGAAGTCTCCGGGAAAGGCGCCTTGGGGGCGCAATGATGACAGGAAGAAGGAAACTGACAGGGGCAGAAAGGGACAGAATCAAGTAATGTCAAGGGCAGATAAGGTGCAGTGACAATTGATTTTAGATTCTTTGCCAGGCGGTGTTAACCAGGCGCTTCTTCACTTAGGGTCAGTGTGTGGCGTGCGTTAATTTTAATTTTTAAACCCTTTCCGTTGTTGAGAGCAAGAAAAAGTGTGCTGCGTAGCTGAAAATAAACCTACAGAGAACAGAATGAAATGCTAAAATAACAGAGAAATAACAGCTATGTATGCATCTATCTAACCCAAGAAGGTGGGTCTCTCACAACTATGCTGAAAAGAAAGGGAAAAACTATGGAAACACACACAAAGGACGCTCGACAGATCTGGGGTCAAAGGGGACAGAGATCTGGAGGATAAAGCTGCAGACAAGGGGTGCAGGTCACAGCCAAGAGACAGAGGTCAAGGTGGCTGGAAAAAGGGAAATCAGCAAAAACCGGGGGGGCAAGGCGGAGGCCTTCAAAGGAGGTCCAAAAAAAACGATAGGACGTGATTTGAAAGGAAAAGAGGCTGATTTCAATGGATCTGAAAGGGAGGTAACCGATCTGGAAAAGAGGGGGCTGAAGCTCTGAAACCGACGGCTGAAACAGCTGAAACTCTTCCACAAAAAGTGGAGGGTACTAAAGCCCTAAGGGGCTGGGTTCCCACTTAGGTGAGTAAAAACAGATCAGATCTTGGTCAAGGCGGGCTGAGACAGAGGCTGCAGCAGAACCCAGAAAAATTGCAGAAAAAATGCTGGAAAAAAGGCAGGTCGCAGGTTCTGACCTGATCTGAGTTGAGGTCGCAGGAAACAGGCCAAAAGGTGCGTCCAGGTCGCAGGTTTTGGGCCAAAAGGTGCGACCCCCCGTTCCGGCTGTTTCGGCGGCAGATTTTCTGAAAAATTGCCGTCTCAGGTGCGGCTGGTGTCGCTTACCTGCGCAATAGGGCCAGAAACACACGGAAGTTAGAAATTTTAGGTTTTTAGGGTTTTATGGGAGAAAAATGACATGAAAAGAGAAAAACTAAGCAGCTAAAAAAGAAGCCCTAGGGCCTGAAGTAGCTGGATATGCAGGAATATGAAAAACGACAGCGGTCGTAATTTAAAACCCGTGTGGAGTCGCCATTTGTTAGTATGAATTCTTTGTCGAAGCGTACGAAAAGGAACCACTTTAGCTACGCATAACTAATAGCCCTAACAACAATAATGGCTGCAAAACATCTTCAGATCTGCAATTAGTAGTTAAAGTGCTGCAACAAACAGATCTATAAATGGAAAGATATTAAGCAGTGAAGTAAAGAGTTTGCTCCATGCATCCAACAGACAAGACAAGAACACGATTTTGAATGAATTT
>JAXQQM020070591.1:0-109739 GCA_034641835.2 Pinus albicaulis | reverse complement strand
ACTAAGTTGTAGTGTACAATAGTGGAAGATCTTGTTGGGTGTTTTGTGAACTAGTTTTGCATTGGAGGAAGGTTTCCTTCCATTAGAAGGCCGGAAAAGGAGCCCCTTGGGCTTATTTGACATATTTGGCATTAGGCCAAGTTGATTTTATCCCCTACATCATAGTGCCAGTCCAAATCTGCGTTATTTTGGTGAGATGTTGCAGGGGCAAGTTCAGTGATCCATTTGGAGTGTTTTCTTTCCATTGAAGGGATCAACCCTTCATTGAGAGGGTTCTTTTGGAGGATTTCTTTCAGATCTACATCAGATTCAACCACCTCCTTCTATGTGATTCAGTTGCAGTGCATCTTCAGCCCTAGGGCTTTAGATCCACCATTTATATCTTGTGTATTTCCGGAAACCCTTCCTGGGTTGTCTAGGAAAAGTGTATGGGAGCATAAATCTCCATTTTTGGCCTTGTAGGAGCATGATATTTTTAGATCCATTTATTTATATGTTCCAGCTGTAGTATTAGTCAGTAAAATGTGTTGTGCTTGCTTCATTATTTTGTGTAGCAGTGTATTACATGTTTTGGGTGTAGAAATTATATAACTAATGCGTTGTACATCTAAGATTCTCCTGTTCACACACTATTTAAACTTCATGCATAATATATAATCTCTTCTACTATTGTTCATCATATGCGGAAATTAAATCAATTGCATGCACACATTGAAACCATAAAAAATCACACATATGAACAAAGTGTTTTAATAGGAAGGCCTGAAGCTAAAAACCCCAACTATATGTATATAATATATGTCATAGAGATCATGTAACAATCCTCATACAAATCTGATCATATCAAGCTCTCAGTACAATACAATTGCTACACACTAATCAGGCCCGATCTAGCAAATCCATGCACTGATCTTTGCCACCTGCTAGCCTGCCTCTACTGCGCAATCCCTGCTAAGTATTGGCTCTGAATGAACTCGAATTGGTCTAGCCTTTCTCACGCAATCCTCATTGGCATATCCAATCACTGTGTGTTGCAAATAATGCAACACTATAGTCACAACTGATAGTCAACCTGCTCTTTCACCTACCTCTCCACTGGTCTCCACTGAAACTGTCCATGCACTGTAGTTAACTGATGTATTATTTAGTTGATTAATGAGTTAATATTTAGTGAATTAATTAATAATTAATTCACACCACTCTCACAAGTGTATCAATCAGTTAGACTAGATACAACTAGCTCAACTGTGTCTAACTGAGTTAAACTGAACACAACTCAACCAAATACCTCAATAACTCCACCAAACTCTGTCACATGAGTTCTAACTGAAGTCTTAATGCATTAGCTCCACTTAACCCTCAGGAATAGCGTAATTCCTTCTGTCAACTCCTGTGCCACATCTGTGCACTTAACTGAAGTGCTTCAAGTGAATAAGATAATTTTTAGAGTCCAAATATTATTAAGAGCTAATAATATTCGACATATCTATTTTTAGACTGGCAATATAAAAATAGATTCTGCCCAATATGTCTAAAAATAAAAGTCCATCTATTTTTTCAACTTGACCAACCATCCAAAAATAGCATCCTACAACTCATAGAATATGATCGACATGTCTAAAAATAGACTTGCGCCAAAAATAGCTGTTGAGCTCCAAAGATGTTCTTTCTTCCACCACATTCCACTCCATTTCCTTTGTCCATTATTAATCACAGGCTCAAATGATCAATAGAATTAGTTAAAATTGCTTTAAGAATGAATATCATGACTAACTTGCTATGTTTTTATGATTTTGTCATTGTAGTATTTTTTGAACTAGATCTAGCTGCAGAATGCAGACATTCTGTAACTAGTGGCCTATTCTGCAGCTGTCTTCATGTCTACACAGGTTCCAGGTGTCATCTTGGAGAAAAAAAACATATGGGTGTATTTCACATCATGCCCTCATCATTTGTTGCTCTCCACGAAATTTGAACGGAATTCTGTAGGTGGTTAAGCACGTGGGAACTCAAACTAGGAGATAGACTCCTAATAGGACAAAGACTGTCCAGATGTCCTTAATCATGTTACGAGACCACCATCAGAGTCCTAGTTCGATTTTAATTTGGAAAGACAATTATCCCTAGGTTATCTCAAGACAGTTATGTAATTTTGATTATAAATATGGCTCGGGAAACCGAGGGACAAGGTTAGATTTTGTGTTTTACTGCTAGATTTCAGAAGTACGAAAACACTCTGTTTTGAAGAAATTTCTCTTTTAATGCAAGAAGTATCATTTCCTTGAAAGCGTTGAGTCAACCTTGAAGTAGATTTCGTGCTACTCCGGTGGTAGAGGGCCCCTGCCTCCGGAGTAGCCTTGTTTATACGGTTTATATAAGTATTTTAGTCTCGTTTTCATTTCTAGCTTAGGCAAGTTTTTGAAGTTTATGTTCATATTTGTTTACATTAATTATCACAGCTAGACTTACTCTTATAAACTCTTCCAAAATATCATTACGATGAATAAGGCATAGCTGTGGTATTGTAGGTTTTAGTTGCATTTCCTTTCATTAATTATCACAGTTAGACTTACTCTAATAAACTCTTCCAAAATATCATCATGATGAATAAGGCATAGCTGTCATATTGTAGGTTTTAGTTGCTTGTTTACACTAAGTGTCACAGCTGGTCTTAATCTTACAAACTCTTCCAAAATATCATTAACAACGAATAAGAAACAACTGTGGTGTCTTAGATTATAGTTGTATTTGCTTTCAGTCTTATGTTTATGTTCAATTGCATTGAATAATACAGCCATACTTGTTTTACAAACTCTTCCAAAATATCATTCATATTGAACGAGATGGGCTGTAGAATTCCATAGACTAGTTGCATGTTAATTTAGTTACAGCACTTCGGAGGTAGAATGCATTTAGTTCAGCTCTGTCACTACATTTCAGTTTGATAATGGCATTTTAGTTTAACACTATTCACTGTACTCCAAGTAGACTAGTAGCACTCTAGTTTAGTCTTAGTTCACTGTATTAACATTCCAGTTTAGTTGCTATCCATTGCATTTTAAATTGTATTAGTTATCAAATTTAAATACCACGGTCTTCATTATTTACAAAACTTCTTTTGTTCCAAACTCATATTAATACATAATCATCTGGATAGAAGCTAGTATCAGTCTAAGACCTGGAGTATTTTGCAACCTTTTTACCATTTCACAAACAAGCCTTTTCTCAAAGACTATTCTAAAAAGGAAATCTATAACTTTTGAGTGAGGCCTAGTGGTGTTAAATTGAGTTGCAGAACAGAATTAGAAGCTAGTTTAGAGTAGAAATCTTATTATGCTACAAATGTTCTTTTCCAAATATGTTCCAATAAACCTTTAACCATGGATGAGATGTTGTAACATTGTAAGTTGACTGTTTGATTGTTTATTTAGGAGAACTTCATTTACACTTAATTTGTCTATTTCTCAAGCTCTTCCAACACATCTTTAATGAATGAATTGGATAAGTTCAGGTTTATGTTGTGATTTATTCCCTTGCAATAAAGTCATTATCAAGCTTTGCATTTGTTGTTTGCCATTTATAGTTTAGGCTTTGTTATGTTTTAACACAACCAATAGCTTCTTTTCACCAGCACTTAGTTCTTTCCCTTTTCAACATAAAACCATAAAACCAAAAACATCATAAAACACTAAACACAACATAGTGAGAAACAAATACCTAGGCACATATAGTGCACCACACTTCAGCAGTTTACTAGCCCTGGTTGACAATTAATGAACTCAATTTAGGAACACTAGGTTGAGCACAAAAATTTTGGTGCCGTTGCCGGGGAAGTGTAACTAGGCAGCTTTGTTTCTTAACTTCCAAAAACAATGATATGCGTAGAGAGAGAGACTCAAGGGGTAGATTCATAAGAAGCAGAAGCATAAGCTTGATTCCTATAACACCACTTGTTTCACCTGACCAAGAGCCAGCACACCTCCAACTCAAACCCACATTCCATCCCTTACTGATCCTAGACTCCTAGAGGACTTAAGATCAGATATTCCATTAGAAAGACCTTCCACTTCCTCCACTGAACCTGTCTTAGAAGAAGATTCAAGGACTCCTGCTAGAGATACAAACTTTTCCACTTCCACAGAAGAATCAACTATGGCAGAAGAAGGGGGAGGAGGAGTCTTTAATGGAGAACACACATTATTTGGAGGGGGTAGAGGTAGAGGTAGAGGAGAAGGAGGTAGAGGTGTAGAAGGAGAAGGAGGTAGAGGAAGAGGTAGAAGAGAAATGGGAAGCTCTTTTGGGTTTCCTATAGTAGATAAAGAAACCAATACGACTATGAAAAATATTTCACCCTCTGTCCTTCCAAACTTCTATGGACTTAAAACTGAAGATCCTGAAACCTTCCTATTTGAATTTGAAGTCCTGTGTAGAACTTATGACTACTTACAAGATGCTTAAAAACTTAAACTATTTCCTTCAACATTGAAAGGAGCAGCATTGAAGTGGTTTATGAGTTTGATCAACAGTTCTATTAGGACATGGGAAGACATGAAACAAGCATTTCTAGAGAGGTATTTGGATTATTGTATGCTAATAAATCATAAGGAGGAAGTGTTTAAGATGTTACAAAAAGAAGATGAAAACCTGGAAGATTTGTTGGAGAGATTTCATTACAACATCAAAAGAGAAAAAATGGAAAACTTAGACCAAGACACCTTAAAAGCTCTCTTGTTGAAGACAATTAGGGATGAATGGTTGGATATCCTTAACATGATGGGAAAAGGGGATATATCTCAGCTCACATTACCTAAAATATCTGAGTTATGTATTAACCTTTCAAGAGGGAAATCCAAAACTGTAAAAGGACCAAGAGACCCTGCTCTTGCAAGGGCAAGTAAGTCTGCTTCTGGGACAGTAAGTAGGGCAGAGATAGGGCATATGCTTGATGAATTCAAATCTGACATCTTAGGGAGTCTTAGTGAACAAATAGACACCCTTAAGCTACAAAACAAGCAAAAAGCTGAATATGATGCCTTAGCAATCTTTTGTCCCAAATGTAGAAAGAAGCATGCCCTGAGATAATGTCCTTTGGATGCAAAAGTTGTAGAGACCTGTGTCATTTGTTCAAAAAAACATGAGACTAAGAGTTGTCCTTCACTTCCTGGTCTTAAAGCTGTCTTTCAAGAAGATACTCCTACAAGTTCCACAGAATCTCTCAATTTGGTCTCTAGAAGGCCTTGGCAAGGACCTCAAACACAAGGATTCCATGATCAAATGTATAACCAACCTCCACCAAATTGGAATTCTTGGCAGCAACCTTGGCCCCAATTTCAAAATCAATCTCAAGCTTGGGCACAAGGTTCACAAAATCCCTATGAAGATACTCTTAGTACTATGAGTATCCACCATCTTATCCACCATACCCACATTTTCCTCCTCAACAAAATCCTCAACAGAATCCTCAACCAAATCCTCAAAATCTACAACATCAAAATCAACCACTTCCATTACCATTTCCTCAGAAAAAAAACCAGTTTCCTGCTCAACCTATACCAAACCCCAACAATAAAAATCCTCAGAATACATACATGATAGAAGGCCAACAGTTTCCAACTTATTTAATTACTCCTCTAGACCTTAGTGATGTTCAACTTAGGTCTGGAAGAATACTTGAAAAGAGGAAATCTTCTGTGATCATACAAGAACAAGACAAGTCTGAGGAAGATTCTCTACAGGTGAATAAAAGTCTTGAAGAAGACACATCTTTTCAGGACCCAAACATTGAAAAATCAAAACAAAAAGAACCAATAACTTCAACTCCTATATTAGAGCAACCATCAACATCCACTCCTACACCTCCCTTTCCAGAAAGATTACAAATTGATAGAGGTGTAGAAAAACAAATTATGGTGCCTAATTATGATTTCCTAGATGAGCTGAGAAATTTTTGCATTAAGATTCCATTATTACAAGCCATCAAGGAAATTCCAATTTTAGCAAAGACAATAAAGGAGTTGAGCATGAAGAAAACAAGAAAAAGAATAAGAGAGACAAAGAAAATTCAACTGGCAGGAAAAATAGCAGATATCATGATGGGTAAGATTGCTATTCCAAAGTATCTAGACCTAGGAAATCCAATTGTTAAAATTCACATCAATGGAATTGAGATCCAAAACACACTCATTGATTTAGGAGCAGCAATCAATATCATGAGTAGACAAATCATGGATAAACTGAAACTTCCTAATATTCTCTTTACACCCACATTATTACAATTAGCAGACAGATCTGTGATCAAACCTGATGGGGTAATAGAAGACATTCCGGTGTCCCTAGATTCTTGGGAGTACCCTGTGGATTTCATGATCCTAACTCCTAAGAATAATCTAGGAGGGCATCCAATTATATTAGGAAGACCTTGGTTAGCTACAGCTGATGCTTTCATTAGTTGTAGATCCGGTGATATGTACATCTCTGATGGTAGTTCAACTAAGAAATTCACTTTGTATCCTCCAACAAGGACAATTATAGATTTAGATGATACTCAATGGATAGAGGATGAAGAAGACTTACAACCTCTCTTCACAATTTCAGAAATTAGTGAAGATAGTCAAATTCTGAATACTTTAGAAAAATTTGAATCCTCTTTGGAATACAAACATGAACCATTTCAAGAAGAATCCAAAATTGAGTTTTTATCATCAAGACAGATGTCTCTTCATTCTATGGATAAATTTGGCAGCTCTACAAGTGAGATATTTCCAGGCAAAACTTTAAACATAAACAAGAACCTAGAAAAATCTCAACAAGAAGAGCTAGTCAAGATTTTATAGAGACATTCTTCTGCATATGCATGGGAGTACACTGATATGAAAGGGATAAGCCCTAAGACTTGCACTCATCACATCTACATAGAGGAAAATTGTAAACCAATCAGGCAACCTCAAAGACGGATGAATCCAAATCTTAAGGAGATTGTTAAAGAAGAATTGCAGAAATTGTTGAATGTGAACTTTATCTATCCTATTTCAGATAGTCAGTGGGTTTCTCCTTTGGTAATTGTGCCAAATAAAAATGGTAAATGGAGGGTATGTATTGACTACCGAGAATTAAACAAAGCTACTCTTAAATACCATTTTCCCTTACCTTTCATAGATCAAGTGTTAGACACATTAGCTGGCAAGAAGTACTTCTCATTTCTAGATGGGTTTAGTGGTTATAATCAAATTCAAGTAGCACTTGAGGATCAAGACAAAACCACATTTACCTGTCCTTGGGGTACCTATGCTTACCGAGTGTTGCCATTTGGATTATGCAATGCACCTGCAACATTTCAAAGGGCAGTACTAGGAATTTTTTCAGATCTAATACATGATTGTGTAGAGGTATATATGGATGATTTCACAGTTTACGGAAACACATTTGAAGAAGCCTTAGCAAACTTGGAAAAAGTTTTAAAAAGATGTAAAGAAGCAAAACTTTCACTTAGTCATGAAAAATGTTTTATGATGTTTACTGAAGGAATTGTTTTAGGACATCACATTTCAGGAGATGGGATTAGAGTTGATGAGTCAAAAGTTGAAGTCATCTCTAACTTATCTATTCCAAGTTGTCAAAAAGATGTTAGGAGTTTTATAGGATTTACAGGATATTATCAAAGATTTATAGAAAACTTCACCAAGATAGCATCTCCACTCTTGAAATTACTTACCAAAGACTGTGAATTCAAATGTAATTCTGATTGCCAGTTAGCCTTTGAGACCCTGAAAACAAAAATTTCTGAAGCACCTATTTTAAGGGGACCTAACTGGAAGTTACCTTTTCATATTTCAACAGATGCCTCAGATACAACTCTAGGAGCAGTATTGGGACAAAAAGACCCGATTCCTTATGCCATCTACTATACCAGTAAAAATTTGACTCCTGCAGAGTTAAACTATACTATAACTGAAAAAGAGTTTTTAGCTGTTGTTCATGCCATAAAAAAATTCAGACACTATATAACAGGCTATGAAACTTTTGTTCACACAGATCATTCTGCAATTAGATACCTAATGAACAAATCAATTACTAATGGCAGAGTCATAAGATGGTTATTGCTTTTACAAGAATTCAACATTACCATTCTAGATAGGCCTGGAAAACAAAACACAGTAGCTGATTTCCTATCTAGACTCCAAAACATCAAAGATGACACTCCATTTGAAGATCAATTTCCTGATGAATATCTTTTTGCAATTTCTACTCAGACTCCTTGGTTTGCTGACATTGCCAATTATTTAGTTTCAGGGAAATTTCCTTCAATAATGAATGCAAGAGATAAAAGAAAAATCATTTATGGTAGTGCAAAATATTCATGGGTTGCTAATGAGTTGTACAAGACAGGTCCAGATTTGATCATTAGGAGATGTGTTCGGGAAGATGAGATGCCTGATATTCTCAAAGCATGTCATGATGAACCTTGTGGCGGACACTTTGCTGATAAGAGGACAACCTATAAGATCCTTCATTTAAGATATTATTGGCCATCCTTGTTTAAAGATGCTAAAGAGTATGTCAAAAGGTGTGATAGTTGCCAAAGGGTAGGGAAACCTTCTCCTTCAGGTGAGATGCCATTACAACCTCAGGTACATATTGAACCTTTTGAAAAATGGGCTTTGGATTTTGTAGGACCTATTAGTCCTCCATCAAGACAAAAGAAATATATATTAGTTTGCACTGATTATGTTACCAAATGGGTAGGGGCCAAGCCATTACTTTTTGCTACTGAAGCATCTGTAGTTAATTTTCTTTTTGAGGATATGTTTACTCGTTTTGGTGTCCCAAGGGAAATTGTTACAGATCAAGGAGCTCAATTCACATCAAGGCTAGTGGAACAAATGATGGAGAGGTACAAAATCAGACACATAAAATCTACTCCCTATCATCCACAAGCAAATGGTCAAGTGGAATCTACTAATAAGGTCATTGAAGGGATCCTAACAAAGACTGTTCATTTACATAGAAGAGATTGGGTAGATAGGCTTCTTGAAGCCTTGTGGGCCTATAGAACTATATGGAGAAGCACAACAGGCCATACTCCTTATGAACTTGTTTATGGAAAGAAATTTTTGTTTCCCATAGAGTTCCAGATTCAAACTTTCAAAATGGCAGTTCAGCTAGGACTTGATTTATCAGAGGCACAAAAGCACAGATTGGATCAGATTAATGAATTGGATGAGATCAGACAAGATGCAGTTCAGAAAACCAGTATAGTCCAACAGCAAAGGACTAGATGGCATGACAAGTACATCAAGGAGAAGAAGTTCAAAGAAGGTGTCTGGGCTCTCTTGTTTGATTCAAAGTTCAAGAATTTTCAAGGTAAATTTCAAGCACATTGGATTGGGCCATATGAAATTATAAGAATTTTTGACAATGGAGCAATAAAAATCAAGACAATAGATGAAGAAGAGGTCACTTTTCTTATGAATGGTCATAGATTGAAGCTGTATCATAAGCAACTTTCAAAAGAAGAATTTGTCAAGAAGTTCCAGGAAAACAATGATGTGAAGTTAATGAAGAAGAATCTTTCTTCTTCATCAACTTAATTGAATTTTCTGAAGTCATTTTATTGAAAAAAATTAAAAAAATAAAATAAAATAAAAAAATAAAAATAAAAATAAAAAAATAAAAATAAAAATAAAGTATAAACATGAAAACTAATCACTGATTAGCATGTTTATACAGAAAATATAGAGTGAAAATCAGAATCTTTCTGACACTCTAACTTTTCCATTTTATTTTTTTCTACAAGCAGCTATTACATAATCATAAGTGCAAATCCATATTTCACTTGTGATTCATTTAATTCCATTTACTCATTCATCCATACTCCATTTTATTCATTCATCCACACTTCATTCATTTCACCCCATAGTCCACCTCATTTCCATTCCATATTTTTAAAGTTTGATGTTTTTCTGTAATTAAATAATACATATCATGAATTGCAGGCCACTTCTCATACTTCACTCCATTTCATAAGTTGTGATCCATTCCACTCCATTATTCACTTCATTCATACTCCATCTTACCATATTTCATTATTCATTTCATACAACCTTTCATCATTCCAAGCTTCAAACCATATTTCAAGTTCTCTACAGGTACATTCTGCAATAAATCAGACATTCTGCAGCCAGATAGACATTCTGCAGCTAGAGAGCCTGAAAGCACTGTCTAGTAATCATTTGATCTGCAAAAAAATGATCCTGCATATCCAAGAACAAGCAAAATCAAGAAGGTTATGAAGACTCAAAAATTAATTATTTTCAGGAGAGAACAAAGCATATGATGATCACAAGAAAATTAAAGCAAAGGCAAAGGTATGAAATTATTATAGTGACAAATCATGAAATTTTTTAGTATAGTTCAGTTATATATTATTCAAAAAGTTGTTTTAATTAATTTTGTTGATCATGCCTAACAAACCTCTCGCAAAAACTTTGGATAAAACTCCTTCTATTCTTCCCTTTCAAAACCCATATCCGATCATCATTTAAAAATCTAAACAGTTAAAGTGCTGAAGTGATTAGATTAGTCACGTCACTAAGAATTTAATGATGATTTTGAATTCATTACAAAATATCTTCGCGGTCTTTTCCTCTGTGATATCTTTCAACTCATATACATCATCCTCACCTCATTATATTCATTTCGTAACCACTCCATATCACTCTTTCCCGTAGCCAACCTTTAACCATTTCAGTCTGTGAAACAGAAGCATCTCTATAACAACCATTGTCATCGTGAACAGAGGAAACATCTGTGGGGCAAAAACAACTTGTTAATGGCCATTCTCACCGTGAGAAGAAGACTAGTGAATTGAAGATTGAAGGAGAAGTTATGGGCCTCATCGTGAGAATTGAACCAGTTGGCACTAAGTACTTGGAAGGTTATCCCCAAATCAGAGAAATGTTACAACAAGCAGGATGGTTGCAATTCCTTGAAAAATTCAGTGGCTTTCACAAAGAGGTTACTAAAACTTTTGCAATATCTTTCAATGGAGCCGAGGTTGAAGTTGGAGATATTAAATTCACCATTACAGAGAATTTTATTGCAGAAGCAACAGAATTGCCTAGAAAAAGAGAAAGGTGGTTCAAGAACAGAGAATTTCATAACGAAGCATGGAAGCAGATACTCAAGTCACCAGGTATGGATGTTACCATTTTTAAAAAGGGTATCCCTAGCTCTGCACTAAAGAAAAAATGGAGGAACATGTTGCTTATCTTGCAAAAATTCATCACTTGTGAAGGAAGATATGGTACTTTCTATGTTTACCATATTAGGTTGATAATGCATTTCCTAGAAGAAGAACTCAATTTTCCCTTTTTCTTGCTTCATAGTTTAAAGAAAATGGCTTCAAGTGTTCAAAAGAGAATTCAATTTCTGGAGAAAACTTTATACCACCATGGTTTAGTCAAGATTTTAATTGAATATCATTTAGCAAAAATGGGAGATACTTGGGATGACTTCTTGGTGAGAAATCACTTTGAGGAAAGTTAATTAGGGCACTTACGAAATTAAGTTTCAAGTTAGTCATCAGGAAACCCAGAAGGCCTTTGACTGCTAGGCAAAGCAGAAGAAGAGGGTTGGATGTTCTTGTAGAGGTCTCAGAGTTCATGGAATAGTTTCATGAGGACATGAAATAATCTAGCAGTGGGGGTATGTTGAGCTCCAAAGATGTTCTTTCTTCCACCACATTCCACTCCATTTCCTTTGTCCATTATTAATCACAGGCTCAAATGATCAATAGAATTAGTTAAAATTTATTTAAGAATTAATATCATGACTAACTTGCTATGTTTTTATGATTTTGTCATTGTAGTACTTTTTGAACTAGATCTAGCTGCAGAATGCAGACATTCTGTAGCTAGTGACCGATTCTGCAGCTGTCTTCATGTCTACGCAGGTTCCAGTGTCATCTTGGAGAAAAACACATATGGGTGTATTCCACATCATGCCCTCATCATTTGTTGCTATCCACGAAGTTTGAACGGAATTCTGTAGGTGGTTAAGCACGTGGGAACTAAAACTAGGAGATAGACTCCTAATAGGACAAGGACAGTCTAGATGTCCTTAATCATGTTACGAGACCACCATCAGAGTCCTAGTTCGATTTTAATTTGGAAAGACAATTATACCTAGGTTATCTCAAGACAGTTATGTAATTTTGATTATAAATATGGCTCGCCAAACCGAGGGACAAGGTTAGATTTTGTGTTTTACTACTAGATTTCAGAAGTACGAAAACACTCTGTTTTGAAGAAATTCCTCTTTTAATGCAAGAAGTATCATTTCCTTGAAAGCGTTGAGTCAACCTTGAAGTAGATTTCGTGCTACTCCAGTGGTAGAGGGCCCCTGCCTCCTGAGCAGCCTTGTTTATATGGTTTAGATAAGTATTTTAGTCTCGTTTTCATTTCTAGCTTAGGCAAGTTTTTGAAATTTATGTTCATATTTGTTTACATTAATTATCACAGCTAGACTTACTCTTATAAACTCTTCCAAAATATCATTACGATGAATAAGGCATAGTTGTGGTATTGTAGGTTTTAGTTGCATTTCCTTTCGTTAATTATCACAGTTAGAATTACTCTAATAAACTCTTCCAAAATATCATCATGATGAATAAGGCATAGCTGTGGTATTGTAGGTTTTAGTTACTTGTTTACACTAAGTTTCACAGCCAGTCTTACTCTTACAAACTCTTCCAAAATATCATTAACAACGAATAAGAAACAGTTGTGGTGTCTTAGATTATAGTTGTATTTGCTTTCAGTCTTATGTTTATGTTCAATTGCATTGAATAATACAGCCATACTTGTTTTACAAAATCTTCCAAAATATCATTCATATTGAACGAGATGGGCTGTAGAATTCCATAGACTAGTTGCATGTTAATTTAGTTACCACACTCCGGAGGTAGAATGCATTTAGTTCAGCTCTGTCACTACATTTCAAGTTTGATAATGGCATTTTAATTTAACACTGTTCACTGTACTTCAAGTAGACTAGGAGCACTCTAGTTTAGTCTTAGCTCACTGTATTAGCACTCCAGTTTAGTGGTTATCCATTGCATTTTTAAATTGTATTATTTGTTAAATTTAAATACCACGGTCTTCATTATTTACAAAAATTCTTTTGTTCCAACCTCATATTAATACATAATCATTTGGACAGAAGCTAGTATCAGTCTAAGACCTGGAGTATTTTGCAACCTTTTTACCATTTCACAAATAATCCTTTTCTCAAAGACTATTTTAAAAAGAAATCTATAACTTTTGAGTGAGGCCTAGTGGTGCTAGATTGAGTTGTAGAACAAAATTAGAAGCTAGTTTAGAGTAGAAATCTTATTATGCTACAAATGTTCTTTTCCAAATATGTTCCAATAAACCTTTAACCATGGATGAGATGTTGTAACATTGTAAGTTGATTGTTTGATTGTTTAGTTAGGAGAACTTCATTTATACTTTACTTGTCCATTTCTCAAGCTCTTCCAACACATCTTTAATGAATGAATTGGATAAGTTCAAGTTCATGTTGTGATTTATTCCCTTGCAATGAAGTCATTATCAAGCTTTGCATTTGTTGTTTTCCATCCATAGTTTAGGCTTTGTTCTGTTTTAACACAATCAATAGCTTCTTTTCACCGGCACTTAGTTTTTTCCCTTTTCAACATAAAACCATAAAACCAAAAACATCATAAAACACTAAACACAACGTAGTGAGAAACAAATACCTAGGCACATATAGTGCACCACACTTTAGCAGTTTACTAGCCCTGGTTGACAGTTAATGAACTCAATTTAGGAACACTAGGTTGAGCACAAACAATAGCCTGCGGGCCCACTTAGTGAAGGCGACTCTTTTCACTAAGCTCATCATCTTGTTGCAATCTCAACACTCCTCAACAAGATAGGGATTATCTGCCACCCCGATCCTACCTCTATGGTATTCGAATTTTCTCCTGGTGAGCGCCTTCGTCAAGATATCAGCATCCTGATCCTCCATAGGAATGTATGAAAGTAACATGATCTTCCACTGCACACAATCTCTGATATGATGATATCGGTCTGTGAAGCCATGCAGCCTCAACTCATCCTCCTATCTATACCAAGATCCATATCCTGATGTGCCTTTGAGATATCTCAATACATGCTTCCTCGCCTTCCAAAAGAGCTTGGTAGGCTTAACCATAGCTTGTGAAAGCTGGTTAACAGCATAGCATACGTTCAGTCGTGTATTGACTAGATACATGAGTGAACCAACCAACTGTCAGTAAACAGTGGCATCCAATACCTCTGCCGATGTAGCATCCTCTTTCATCCAACCACTAGCCTGAAGAGGAGTGTCGATAGGCTTGCAGCGTTGCATGTTGAACTTCTCCAGTATATCCTGGGCATACTTGCCTTGAGACATAAACAATCCATCACTGCGCTGCCAAATTTACAATCCCAGGAAATAATGAAGGAGGCCCAAGTCCTTCATCTCAAAATCCTTTGCAAGATCAGCCTTGCATGAGAGTATCAATTGTTCATCACCCGTCAAAATAAAATCATCTACATAAAGTACAATGATCAGCAACTTATCCTCCACCACAATCTGGTATAGGTTAGGATGCGCCTCACTCTTGGTGAATCCAAGTCTGGTTAAATAACTGTCTATTCATGTGTACCAAGCACAAGGTGCTTGTTTCAACCCATACAACGCTCTCTTGAGCCTGCACACATGCGACTCGCTGCTGAAGATCTTGAAACATTCAGGCTGCTCTATGTACACCTCCTCCTCAATGACTCCATTGAGTAACGTAGTCTTCACATCCATCTGATGAATGTTCCAACCCATCTGCGCTGAGAGAGCTAGGATGATCTGTATGGAATACCTTGCGACAGGTGCAAAGGTTTTCTCATAGTCGATCCCCTCAATCTATGAGAAGCCCCGGGCAACAAATCTTGCCTTGTACTTCTCCAAACTCCCGTCGGCTGCTTGCTTCACTTTGTAGATCCATCTTGAACCTACCACTGATTTCCCTTCTGGCCTTGGGATAATCTCCCATGCATGGTTTCTGACAATCGAATCATACTCTTCCACCATGGCATCTACCCATGCAGGGTCCTCCACAGCTTCCTCGAAAGAGGATGGATCTGTCACGATACACTTGCTCATCAGAGCCATGTATCCATTATATCAGTTAGGTGACTGTCTCTGTCTGCGTTGTGATGTAGGTGCTCCTACAATATTCTCTGCATCAAGATTCAGTTTCTCAGCTTCTGTAGTGCACTTCCGCCCTCTGATGGTTGGCGCTGCATGAGTGGTTTCTTCCACTCCATGAACCTCCTCTTGTGGTTGATCCACATATTGAGGCTTATCCTTAGGACCTAATAGCTCCTCATCTGCATGCAAGTGTGGCTCCCTCTCAAGCGAACACTTCATGGCTTTCTCCTCATGAAATTTGATATCCCGTCGCACAATAGTTTTCCGACTGTCTGGAAAATACACACGATAGTTGTGGGGTGTTTCTATGTACCCCACAAATATCCCAACCTCTGCGGTCAGCTCCAACTTCTTCCTAGCATCATTCGTCACATCAATGTAAACAGGTGATCCAAAAATCTTCAAATGAGAAATATCAGGCTTCTTACCAGAAAACGCCTCCTCGGGTGTACTCATGCCAAGTATCCTATGAGGACAATGGTTTTTCACATAAACCACAGTATTGCATGCTTCTTCCGACAAGTGTATGGGAAGGCCCTAATCATGCAACATCTCCCGTGCATCACCCATGATTGTTCTGTTTTTTTCGCTCCGCGACCCCATTCTGCTGTGAGTTATGAGGCGCTATGAGCTCTCTTCGAATTCCTTCTGCGCTGCAAAAGTCTTTGAATTCGCCAGAGTTGAATTCACCATCATTATCGCTCCTAAGAGCCTTCACTTTCTTCCCCAATTCTTTCTCCACCAGTGCCTTGAACTCACAGAACTTGGAGTATGTCTCGCTCTTCTTCTGCATGAAGAAGATCCAACACTTACGAGAAAAATCATCAAAAAATATCACATAATACCTGTGCTTTTCTATCAAAGCTACTAAGAAAGGTCCACACACGGCCATGTGAATTCTCTCAAGGATTGTCATGGCGTGACTATCCTTCTCATGAAAGGTGGCTTTCACAAATTTTCCCAAAGTACATCACTTGCACTGATCTGACTGTGCAAGTGTACCCTTGGGAAGCCCGGTAGAAATCTGCTGCAAAATTTTCAAATCTCCATGGTGAATATGGCCCAATCTCCTGTTCCACAACTCGCCCTCATCCTGGCTCACCACTCCTTCTGCCTTGCCTTCCATTGCTGTGCAGCCATCTATCTGCAATTGATAAAGGTTCTTAAATCAAACCCCTATCCTCTAGGTTTCACTAGTTGCCTTACTGCGTAGGAAAGCCTTTCCCTCGCTAAAGACAACATCATATACCTTTTCTTCCAACATCGCCACAGAGATCAGATTCTTCTTCAATCCTGGAACATGCATGACATCCTTTAATATGAAGGGTTTTCCAGACTCCCTCTCAAAGGAAATGGTCCCGATACCGGTCGCACTGTATCTACCATCATCGCCCATCTCGATGTGCACTCCAAGATCCTTCTCATCTATATCAGCAAACAAATCTTTGTCTCCGGTCATATGGAAAGATGCACCACTGTCAAGAAACCACATTGATCCCATCATACTTGATACCAAGCATGCAATCAACGAAAAATCCAGCTCAAACTGCGAGGCTAAGGCCTCTCCAGCTACAGATCTAGCAGCCTTCTTATTTTTCTTCTTCTGTGGACAATTAGTGGCGTAATGTCCGTGTTGGTGACAGTGAAAGCACTTCACCTTGGACATGTCCTGCTTCTTGCCTTTCGCACCGGATTGAGAAGTATTTTTCTTTCTCTTCCCCTTCCTTGCTTTGGCAGCCAAAGTGCAATTTTCTTCATCTTCATTCTTCGATGAAGATCCATCCCTGGTACTCTGCCTTATCTCCTCCTGCACAAGATCCGACTAAAGTGGCTCCCATCCTGGCAGTTTCTCCCGACCATTGACAGAGTCCTCAAAGGAATGCCAACTCTTCGGAAGCCCAAGGAGAGCCAAGCTTACCAATTCCTCTTCATCTACAGTAACCCCCACACTTCCCAGCTCATATCTGCACTCGAACAACTTCATGAGGTACTTGGGTATACTTTTTCCCTTCTCCATTTTTATCTTCCTGAGTTTATCCTTGAGCGCCAACTTCCTCTAGTCGCTCTTGATTTGGAAAAAGTCTGTCAAATATTTCCACATCAAGAATGGAGAAGATTTACCATGAAGGCTGGACACTATGTGATCCTTCACACCTTCCAATAGAATCCTTTGACATTTAGCTGTCTTCTTTTTCCATGAGTCAAGTGCAATAGCATAGCTAGAAGCAGGTTTTGGAATTTTTGCATCTATGAACTCCTTCAACCCATTATCCTCCAACACCACCTACATCCTGTCCTTCCATGCAATATAATTCAAGCTTCCCTCAAGGGCATACTCCAATCGCAATCCATTGAAATACGTCTCAACTTTGACACCAAGAAAACACTGCTACAAATTCGAATTCCACTAGCACAAAACTCAACTGCTTCAATGCTTTGCAATTGCTCCAATGATCAATATAGCTCTGATACCATGTAGAAATTATATAACTAATGCATTATACATCCAAGATTCTCCTGATCAAACACTGTTTCAACTTCATGCATAATACAGAATCTCTTCTACTATTGATCATCATATGCGGAAATTAAATCAGTTGCATGCACACATTGAAACCATAAAAGTTCACACATATGAACACAGTGTTTTAATGGGAAATCCTAAAGCTAAAAAAACCAACTATATGTATATAATATATTTCATAGAGATCATGTAACAATCCTCATACAAAGCTGATCATATCAAACTCTCAGTACAATACAATCGCTACACACTAATTAGGCCCGATCTAGCAAATCCATGCACCGGTCTCAGCCACCTGCTAGCCTGCCTCTACTGTGAAATCCCTGCTGAATATTGGCTCTGAATGAACTCGAATTGGTCCAGCCTTGCTCACGCAATCCTCATTCGCATCTCCAATCACTGTGTGTTGCAAATCATGCAACACTATAGTCAGAACTGATAGTCAACTTGCTCTTTCACCTACCTCTCCACTGGTCTCCACTGAAACTTTCCATGCATTGTAGTTAACTGATGTATTCTTCAGTTGATTAATTATTTAATATTTAGTGAATTAATTAATAATTAATTCACACCACTCTCACTAGTGTATCAATCAGTTAGACTAGATACAACTAGCTCAACTGTGTCTAACTGAGTTAAACTGAACACAACTCCACCAACTACCTCAATAACTCCACCAAACTCTGTCACATGAGTTCTAACTGAAGTCTCCATGCAATAGTTCCACTTAACCCTCAGGAATAGCGTAATTCCTTCTGTCAGCTCCTGTGCCACATCTGTGCACTTAACTGAAGTGCTCCAAGAGAATAAGATAATGTTTAGAGTCCAAATATTATTAAGAGCTAATAATATTCGACATATCTATTTTTATACTGGCAATCTAAAAATAGATTCCGCCCAATATGTCTAAAAATAGAAGTCTATCTATTTTTCCAACTTGACCAACCATCCACAAATAGCATCTTGCAACTCATAGAATATGATCGACATGTCTAAAAATAGACATAGTCTAAAAATAGACTTGCGCCAAAAATAGCCTGTGGGCCCACTTAGTGAAGCCGACTCTTTTCACTAAGCTCATCATCTTGCTGCAATCTCAATATTGGGAGAATTTTTTCATTGGAGGCTTCTTTTGCCTATCTTGAGGGGCTTGATCCCCAAGATATTGTACTTATTTATTGTTATTATACATAATACCATGGATCTATCATTTGGCTCACATGTAATGTGTTAATACTTGGTGCTATTTCCATTATTATGAGCTATATTCCTGCTTTTACCATTTGGGAATATTACAATGGTATCAAAGAATAATCTTGGCTCAGCCTGTGAAGACATTGCATCTATGTTATCAGAAGAAGAAGAAGCTTCTCACAGAAAAGAGAAAGCTTACAGAAGAGACAAAGGCAAGTCTCCATTATTTGGAGAATTGGAGGAAAATAAGTTTTCAGAACTTATTCTCAAAACTATGCATGAGCTTAAAAGAGAAATCAAGGGAATGAGGAGGGAAAGACATGAAGATCCCTCAAGAAGATTTACACATGAAGAAATTTCCAGTTCTTCATATTATGTGTGTGAGAATTCAACCACACAATCAGATCTACAACGTGGTACCATGCCTACATTCTTGGCAAGAGAAGAAGAAGAAGGAGAAACACCAAAGGAGGAGACTCTTGGTGACTATCTCCAAGAATATGAATCTTAGTCTAGAAGATTCAAGGAGCATCTAAGCTTCCAAGGGTTTTGTCAAATCAAGGAAGATAGAAGACCAAGTAACTACAATATAAGAAGAGGGTGCATGCAGAACACCTGGCTAGATTATTTCTACCTACTTTTGATGGGTCACCCAAAAGCATAGCCAAGGCTTGGGTAAGGAAGCTAGACACATATTTCCAGCTGCATCAAGTTTGAGAAGAGGAAGCCATTAGAGTAGTATCGTTTCATCTCGAAGGTAAAGATTATGCTTGGTGGTTATTTGAATATTATTTATTGAATAATGCAAATATATCTACTTATGCAAAGTTCACTAGGAGGTTAGTGAAAAGATTTGATTTGAAACAATCTAAAACTTCCTTGGGAGAGCAAACCAAACCCAAGAAATCAGAACCTTTGCATGAGTTGGAAGGATCCATGAAACCAACTCCATTTCAGAACAATGTTGAGGGGGTTAAATAGCTGCAACATGCTTTGCATAGGGAAAAAGCCCCACTTCAACAAGAAATTTCTTCTGAAGAATAATACTTGAGGATTCCTCCTTCAAGAGGAGATAAAAAAAAAGGATCTCTTAATGATGAGGTATTCTCCATTGATGCGGATAAGGAAGAAGAGATGGAGAGATCCTCCAGCGCTGTGACAGGAGGAGGATATCTACTTCTATTTGGAGATGGAGGTGAATAAATTGCTTCAACTAGAGGAGATCTTGTATCTTTGCAAGAAGTTCCAAAGGATCTTACATATGAAGATCAGGAGCAACATGTGTCTATGTTGATAGGCAATGAGAAAAAAAATGGAGGAAGTGTTTTCCAACATTGAATATAGTCTTGGGGACACACACTATGATAGATCATCCTTTTGTGATCAATATTATTGACATCAAGGAGATGTTGGGTGTACATGGGTTGATTACATTTCAATAAAACACCTTAGACTGTGAGATATTGCAAGAGGTAGGAGAAGATGAGAAGGAGGGCCAACATGTAATGATTGGAAACATACACACCCATCCTTTTCAGGAGGTTTATGCACAAAATCAGGAGGATGATTTGTGCAGTGATGATAGGTACAAATCAGTCCACTCACATACACAACCTATTGTAGGCCTTGATGTTTCATTACGTGGAGGCATTCCACTAGGGATACCCTCTGATTGGAGGAGAATCAAAGATTTCTCTCAACATGTTGCACCACTCATAGATCCAAGAAAAGTGGGAGCATTGGGAGGTCATAGTATAGTGCTAGGATTCCTAGGTAGACTCAAGGAGGAGGGATACATTGTCCCAAAATCATTATTACCCACTCTCATTTTAGATATTGCACTTAGAAAGGAGTAGCAAGGGCAAGATTGCAACATCCCAGTGTATGACTTTGGAATAGGAGATGTCAAAGAAGAGAGCAGAAACATGACAGAAGCTTCACATGATAGATCAACAATGTTTTCATTATTGAGTATTGACCCTTATTTGATATCCCAACTAATAGTGGAATACTCCAAGGATCTCTTTTCATGCAGAGTGCTTTATGACTAGCTATCTGATGGGAGATATGCAATGGTAGATGGGGTCATCTATTTTCAGAGTAGATTCTTCTTGAATAGAGCCTCTAAGCTCAAGGAGAAGCTACTAGATGCAACATATGAAGGGTTGCTTTCCAAACCCACTGGTTTCATAAGAGCATACAGTTCTATCCTAGAGGGATTCATTTGGGAAAGATTCAAAGAGGAGACGCACCATCATATGAGGAGATGCATGGATTATTTGGAGGATGAGGAGAGACATGAATCTTTGGTAGAGTTATCGCAACCACTTCCTTTCTCATTGGGGGTGAGAGGAGGCCCATCTATGAGCCACCTTACTAGATTGAACCAAGTACATGGTATAGATTGTATTTCTGTGCATCATGATTCATTTACTATGTATTTTCATTTCCTTAACATACATGTGCAGGGCATTGCTCCAAGAAGGGGCACTTTCCCTTCTAGATTTCATGGTCTAATTGAGGCCATAAGCAACATTAATGATGGCCACTCCCTAGGAGATCTTCGGGATATGATATCTTATGTAGGGTATGCTAAACTTGCACCATACACCATACACCTTCCCCAAGCTTGGGAGGAGATTGGGGCAGCAAACAAGTGGTTGGGAAACCACTCATCATGCCATATTTTAATGCAGTTAGGAGTAAAACTGTGCTGGTTTCACTTGAGGGACTATTGTCCTTCTCCATTACTACACATGGCAGCTAGCATGACTTTGATTGTGATCCCATATGTTGATGATGTTCTTATTCTTGTTGGGGGCATGATTGGAAGGATGACACATTGGTCAGATGTGTCCATTGGGAATGAAACTTCCCACATTTATTCATGCTTCAAGGAGAGCATGGGACATTATATGGCTGCTACATTACATCCCTTGTTTCTTCATGAAGGGAGCCATATGATTGACTTATGTCTTTGGGAGAAGCCTCTCACATGGGAGGAGTTTTTCTATGAATTACCATTCTAGAGGGTGATTCATTTTATTTGGATGATAACTTGGAGGATGGAGCTTCACATGGGAATGAAGGTGTTGGGTATGTGTTATATTCTTTCCATGACTAGTCACGTGTATGTGGGTCACAGGGGGGCTGATAGCCCCCCTTGTACATTGCACTGGGCACATAAGGGGGGTTATAGGGGGGCGGAATCCCCCCCTGTTCGGGGTCCGGGGAAGCATCCCGGGAAAAAAAAATTGGTCTATATTTTTTAGTGGGCGGACCCGCCCATGGTTTTGTGCATGGGTTTGCACATGGTTTTGGGGCATGATGGTTTTTTACCCCTGGTATTTTGTAGATCCGGTCAAGGGAACTACGGTTATGTTCTAATCCAAGGTTAATGGATTGGGGTTTATGTATGCTTCGACATGTATATATATTTTTTGTAACACTAAAAGGAATATAATGAAAAATCAAGCTGGTCATCCCGATTTGGGATCGAGGGGAAAATCTCTGTGTATATATGTTTTATGTTTTATGCTCTCGCTATTGTTTATTTTATTTTTTAAGATTCGTTTGTAGATAATTTTTGTACAGGGTTATAACCTACATTTGGTATCAGAGCTATTTCGGCTTCAAGGGGACGCCTTTGCTGCTGAGGGTTTTTTCCTCGAACCTATGGTAGACCCTATTCAGTGGGAGATATGCGGGATCGATTCTTGCGGTGAAAGAATATGGCGAGCAGTGGAAAGATAGAGATTGAGAAATTTAATGGTCAAAGTTTTGAGTTGTGGAAGCTCAAGATGGAGGATTTGCTGGTGGATAAAGACTAGTGGATCATAGTAGATCCAGGTACTAAACCAACAACAGTGTCAGATTAAGACTAGAAGAAGTTGGATAGGAAGGCGAAGAGCACAATATGGTTGTGTGTCTCAGATTTGGTATTATTGAATGTATCTAGGAAGCTACAACAAAGAATTTTTGGGACAAACTTGGGACTTTGTACCAATCTAAGTCTCTGGTGAACAATTTTTTCCTGCAGAAAAAGTTGTATTACCTGAGGATGAAGGATGGAGACTCAGTGACAGGGCATCTAAACACCTTCAATACTGTGGTAAGTCAGCTATCATCTATTGATATTAAAATCTCAGATGAAGATAAGTGCATCAGTTTGTTGTGTTCTCTACCAGACTCATGGGATAGTCTGGTTATTGCAATAGGTAGAAATACAACTACCTTGAATTTTGATGACATTGTCTTAGCCTTGCTGTTAGAGGAAATGAGATGGATAAATATGGAGGGTTAGAATGGAGATGCCTTATCTGTACATGGAAGGTCCCAGAACAGAAAAAAGAATAAGGTTTTGAGTGGGAGATCTAAATCTAGAGGGAGATCTAAATCTCCTGGAAAGTTTGTAAAGGTGTGCTGGAAATGCGGAAAGGAAGGGCACTACAAAAAGGACTGCAGATCTAAAGCTCTTGAGAAAGGAAAGGGATCTGATGATGCTCCTTCTGTAGAGGAAAAAACCACCTCAGATGAAGGTGGGGATGTGTATTTGGCTTCTTCTTCAAATACACACGTAGATCATGAGTCATGGTTAATTTACTCGGATGCATCCTTCAACTTCACTCCTCATAGGGAGTGGTTTTTCGAGTATGATAAATATGATGGCGGTGATGTCTTCTTAGGTGATGATAGGAAGGCCAGAATCATCAAACGTGGAAAATTCAAGCTGAAGCTACAAGGTGGAAGGATTAGAACACTTCCTGGTGTTCTGTACATTCCTGCATTGGCCAAAAAACCTATTTTTGTATGCAAGATGGATGATGCAGGTGTAAAAAAAGTGTTCGAGAAAGATGCCTGTATGATGGTTGGAGGAGCACTGGTATTAATGTGCGAAGTTCGGATTGGAACTCTGTACAAGCTTCAAGGTAGCACTATTATTGATGGGCGCAAAATTTCGATGGTTCTCGAAATTGGAGTGGAAAGCCTAGCAGTCTCTGGAGAAAATACCATGTTATGGCATCAAAGGCTTGGACATATTGGAGAGAAGGGCCTTCAGATACTGCATAGAAATGGTATGGTATAAGGTATGTCTAATAGCTCTCTGGATTTTTATTTTTGTGAACATTGTGTATATGGGAAGTAGAATCGGGTGAGTTTTACTTCTGGTGCTAAGAGGGAAAACAAGATATTAGAGCTTGTGCACAGTGATGTGTTTGGACCTGTGTCGGTTCCATAACTAGGTAAGTTTGTGTACTATTTTTCATTCATAGATGACTTCTCAAGGAATACATGGATATATTTCTTTAGGAAGAAATCTGAAGTCTTTGACATATTTAAAGAATTTAAGGCTCTGGTGGGAAACCAGACAAAGAAGAAGATAAAGGTGTTGAGGATAGATAATTGTAGGGAGTTCTACAAGAAGGAATTTGAAGATTTCTGTAAGAAGTGTGGCATAGCACAGGAGAAGACTACTCCATACACACCTCAGCGAAACAGAGTTTCAGAAAGAATGAATAGAACACTGATGGAAAAGGAAAGAAGAATGCTCTATGGTACCGGGTTAGGACAAGTATTCTGGGCAGAGGTAGTGGAGACTGCATGTTACTTGGTTAACATATCACCTTCATCAATGTTGGAGGATATGACTCCACATGAGGTATGGACTGGTAAGAAACCCTCTCCTTCACATCTGAGGGTATTTGGATTGGATTCATATGTACATGTTCCAAAGGAGAAAAGGAGCAAGTTGGATAATAAATCTGAAAGGTGCATCTTTATTGGGTATAAGGATGGTTTAAAGGGTTACAAGCTTTGGAACCCGAAAACAAGGAAGGTTGTGTACAACTGAGATGTGGTATTTAGAGAGGTGAAAGATGTTGTTAAACATGAATTCCTACCAAAAGGAACCTAAAAATATAGAGTTTGAGCTAAAGGAGGATGAATCAGACTCTACAATAGAAGAAGACTCAGAAGAGGAAGAGCCACAAACTCTATATGTGAGAAGATCAGTTCGGGAAAGAAGACAACCAGAAAGGTTAGTCCATCTGCTTTCTGTTCAAATTTTTCTTTAACTCTAACTAATGATGATCCTAGAACCGTCAGGGAGGGCATAGATTCAGAGGATGGAAAAATCTGGAAGGAGGCCATGGTTGTTGAAATGGCATCCTTGCATAAAAATGAGGCATGAGATCTAGTGGAGTTGATGGCTGGAAGGAAGCCCATCGGGAGAAAATGGGTGTTTAAGAAGAAGATGAATGTAGAAAGCAAGGTGGAGAAATACAAATCTAGGTTGGTAGCAAAAGGTTATTCCCAGGTGTCGGGAATTTATTTTGGTGATATTTTTTCTCCTGTTGCCAAAGTTACTTCTATTAGATTACTTTTATATGTTGCTGTTGCATTTGATTTTCAGGTAGAACAGATGGATGTGAAGACATCATTTCTTCACGGGGATCTAGAAGAGGAGATATACATGAAACAACCTGAAGGATTTATGGTGAAGGGGAGGAAAGAACTAGTATGCAGGTTAAAGAAGTCTCTATATGGGTTAAAATAGTCACCAAGGATGTGGTATCAGAAATTTGATACCTATATACAGGGACTTGGCTTCATGAGAAACGAGGAGGATGACTGTGTTTATTTTAAATTAATTGGTGACCGTGTTATTTATTTGGTCTTGTATGTGGATGATATGTTGTTGATTGGAAATGACAAAGAAATTATCCAAGATTTGAAGACCCAACTGTTAACCAAATTCGACATGAAGGATATTGGTGCTGCAAACTATATTTTGGGCATGGAAATTAAGAGAAATCAGAAAAAGAGGAAGCTCTGGTTAAACCAGAGGAAGTATGTCGAGACTATATGCAGAGGTTCAACATGCAGGATAGTAAACTGGTGAATGTTACGATTCTTGTAGATACAAAGCTATCTGTTGAATAGTGTCCCAAGACATAAGAAGAAGAGGAGGATATGTCCCATTTTCCATATGCAAGTGTAGTGGGTAGCCTGATGTATGCAATGGTCTGTACTAGACTAGACATTGCACATGCAGTGGGAGTATTGAGCAGGTTTATGTCAAACCTATGGAAGGAGCATTGGACAATAGCGAAGCAGGTTTTCAGATATTTGCGTGGCACTAGTGATTATAGCTTGTGCTACCAAGGAAGACCAGGATTGGAAAGAGTGTTGGACATTCGTGGTTTTGTTGATGCAGACTAGGATGGAGATCTGGACCAAATAAGATCTACAAGTGGGTATGTGTTTAGCCTATTTGGAGGTACAGTCAGTTGGATGAGTAAAATATAGTTTGTAGTGGCTCTTTCAATTACAGAGGCAGAATACATAGCAACCACTCATGCCCGTGAAGAAGCAGTTTGGTTGCAGAGATTGTGTTCAAGTATGGGGTTGGTGCAGCAAGCTATAAGGATATACTACGATAGCCAAAGTGCAATTTTCTTGGCTAAGAACCATGCTTATCATTCAAAGACAAAGCACATTGATGTTTAATATCACTTTGTGAGAGATATGGTTGAGGCTAAAAGGGTGTTGTTGGTAAATGTGGACACCTTGAAGAATGTTTCAGATGCATTAAAGAAGTCTGTGAGCACTCAAAAGTTCTCTTGGTGTAGAGAAACAATGGGTGTTGTAGAGCTGGGCTAATGACTAAGCTCTCTTGTGGCCCCCTACGGAAAGAAAACAACAGGTGGGAGAATGTTGGGTATGTATTATATTATTTCCATGTCTAATAACGCGCGGGGGGGTCACAAGGGGGGCACTATCCCCCCTGTACGTTGTGTTGGGCACAGCAGGGAGGTTATAAGGGAGGCGGCAGACCCACTTGTTTGGGGTCCAGGGCAGCACCCCGAGAAACTTTTTTTGGTCCTTATTTTTTGGTGGGCGAACCTGCCCATGGTTTTGTGCATGGGTTTGCACATGGTTTTGGGGCATGATGGTTTTTGGCCCCTGGTATTTTTTAGATCTGGTGAATAGAATTACGATTATGTTCTAATCCAAGGTTAATGGATTGGGGTTTATGTATGCTTCAGCATGTATATATATGTGTTGTAACACTAAAAGGAATATAATGAAAAATCAAGCTGATCGTCCCGATTTTGGATCCAGGGGAAAATCTCTGTGTATATCTGTTTTATTTTTTATGCTCTCACTATTGTTTATTTTCTATTTTTAAGATTCGTTTGCCGATAATTTCCATACAGGGTTAAAACCTACAGAAGGTTCCCGATATTTTGCAGATCTATCCTTACAGTTGCTTGAGGACAAGAAACATTTGGGAGGGGGGGATTGTAATATTCTGAAATTAGCATGTAGCTAATTGGAATATAAAAATATAATTTTTCTTTCTTGTTTGATGAATAAGTGGGTAGGGAGACCAATAAATCTCTTTATTACAAATAAAACCACTTCTCATGTGAAAGTGGATCATCTTTTTAGCTTAATAAATCACCCTAAGGTGTGAACATGGGCTAGAGCATGTGGACTGGGTCAACTTTGACCAAATCAACAACATTGTCATGGAGGAGTGGCATTCAATGAGGGACAACGCAGTTTTAGATGGAGACACATTACATGGAAGTAGTGTCATTAATGGATGGGGCTTAGGGTTTGGAATAAAATTTCTTATAAAAGGAAGAGGATGGCAGCCATATTATCCATGTTATGATATGTTATGCTTTTTATTATATGGTCTATTTAGACATATAAGCTTTATTTAGTTGTTTAGCTAATATTGCAGTGCTGTTTAGCACCGAGTGTTCCTGATCGGGAATCCCACCTCTATCCTTGAGAGGCCTCTTGGAATAGCTTTGCACTACATTTCCACATTCAGGTTTCAAACCAAGCTATATTCTTGTGGTACAATGTAGTTTTTGTTGAGAGATGTGTTGAGTTGCAGGGTACAACAGTGGAAGATCTTGTTGGGTGTTTTGTGAGATAGTTTTGCAGTGGAGGAAGGTTTCCTTCCATTGGGAGGCCAGTAAAGGAGCCCCTTAGGCTTATTTGACATATTTGGCATCAGGCCAAGCTGATTTTATCCCCTACAGCATAGTGCCAGTCTAGATCTACGTTATTTTGGTGAGATGTTGCAGGGGTAAGTTCCATGCTCTCTTTGGAGTGTTTGCTTTCCATTAAAGGGACCAACCCTTCATTGAGAGGGTTCTTTTGGAGGAGTTCCTTCAGATCTACATCAGATTCAGCCACCTCCTTCTATGTTCTTCAGTTGTAGTGCATATATAGCCCTAGGGCTTTAGATCCACCATTTATATCTTGTGTATTTCTGGAAACCCTTCCTGGGTTGTCTAGGAAAAGTGTATGGGAGCATAGATCTCCATTTTTGGCCTTGTAGGAGCATGATATTTTCAGATCCATTTATTTATACGTTCCAACTACAGTATTAGTCAAGAAAATGCGTTGTGCTTGCTTTAGTATTTTGTGTAGCAGTGTATTACATGTTTTGGGTGCATTTTTGGCATTGGAGGCTTCTTTTGCCTATCTCGAGGGGCTTGATCCCCAAGATCTTGTACTTATTTATTGTTTTTATACATAATACCATGGATCTATCATTTGGCTCACATGTAATGTGATAATAATTTTTGATATTTCCATTATTATGAGCTATATTCCTGCTTTTCCCATTTGGGAATATTACATAGAATTGTAAATTAACTGTTAAAAAAAAAAAAAATCCCCGCTCGGTGTGCTCGAGCCGTTTGGCTCACACCGGTTTGCGGTGCTGCCTGGAAATTTACAGGCCACACCATAGCCAGTGCTTACGGTATCTACACTGGTTTTGAGGATGTATCGAAAGGCGCACCGTGATATTTTAAAATTTAAAAAAGTTGTGGTGCGGTCGGTTTCCCAGCCGCACCGTGGACCCCGTGGAATAACAAAAATGTGGTGCGTTGACTTAAATCTCTGCCCTGGGGCTGGTATTTTTTGTCAGCGCACCACATTCTAGCATTTCAACACGGTCAACAGTGCAGCTTGGTAAAAGACCACACCTTTGACTATGTAATTATGTCAGGATGTCGGTGCATTGGCTTAACCAAAGGCTCGGTGGCGTATAGTTTTCTTAACACACCGCCCTCCGACACCAGTCCATAGTCAACGGTTTTTTCTGTTATACCATCGCACCATTGACTTACGAAAAATTCCAGGTGGGCGGTGCGCTGCAAATTTTCATGTGCACTGCCTCCGGTGCGTGACAAAAAAAGGACGCACCATTACTGGTGCATGCCTGTATTTTGTGGTGAACCGGCTGTTTTTTTTTTTCAAAAAAATTGATATATGTATATTCCTAAATACATGCCTCATTTCATAAAAAAAATGTATTTAATATGTCAATAATTCAGAGACGTGAAAGGAGAGAATAGAGGGAACAACAACAACAACAGGTGGACCAATATAACATGGTTTATGAGTGGGAGGCATGAGAGAGGGAGAGAGATGCGTTCCCTTGCCCTATTACATCAACTACCCAAGGGCTCCTAAGGTAGGTAGGCCTCGTCAAGTTCTATGAGGAGGCTACTTCCCTAAAGGGCCATGGTGTTTTTTTGCGACATCTTATCCGCACGTGGAATGCCCACCTACAGGCTTTCTGGCTTGGTCTTAACCAATGGTACGTGCCTACTGAGGAGGACATCTATTTCATTATTGGGCTATTGAGGAGAGGGGTGGATTTTTCCTCGTTCCCAGATGTTCTAGTTGGCTATGCAGTAGGGAGTCAATTGGCGTACTCTCAGAGATACATTAGTGCGGATATACTGTCTCCTTCAGATTTTCATGTCTCCAGAGGGTAGTTACGTATTGGTGCATTTGGTAGTGAGGCAGTGAGGTGCCTCTCACTTTTGATTTCAACCATTTTAGACAACACCAGCGATGGGCAACACATTAGTTGCCCGCTTCTATATTAGGTTGATGATTTAGTACAGGAGCCACGACTTGTCAGGTGGTCTGTCATTCTTTTACGATAGTTCTGTACAACCTTAGATAGATGTCGTTCTCAGGCACAAGCGAGGGTTAGCTTCCATTTTGGTTCATAGCTATTTTGTTTATTTTTTGAGAGGTTTCAAGAGACGAGACCTACTTTTGTTCGACAACCTCGTAGGCCGATGTTGCATGCACAGATGCACATGTGGGGACAAATGATGCCCAAGAGGGGCGAGACTGATTTTTCCATGAGGATATCACATGATGCACTGGAGTTTCTAGCTAGTGTTGATGATCGTCCCTTCATTATGGTCCCCTGTACTTATGTTGGTTTGGATTGGCGAGGGTGTCAATGTTGCATGCACGGATGCACATGTGGGGATAGATGATGCCCAAGAGGGGAAAGATTGAGTTTTCCGCAAGGATATCACATGATGCACTGGAGTTTATAGCCAGTGTTGAAAATCATCCCTTCGTTATGATCCCCTGTCCTTATGTTGGTTTAGATTGGCGAGGGTGTGCCAACATCCTCTTCACAAATGATGAGCCGCCGAATGATAGAGGTAATATTACTGTTTTATTTAAATTTATTCTAACATGTTTTTTAACTTGTTTTTATTAAATTGTGTAATTAATTTGTCTAATTATTGTTGTGTACTTGTATATATTAAGCATACATTGGGTCTTTTGATGGCGAGGACATACCGGCGCCACCAAATGATATAGGTGTGGATCCTGATGACGATCAGGATATGCCAGATGTCAATGATCATGAGGCTCGTGCAAAGAGACCTGCTCCTGCTAGTGCGCCAGTACCGCCTTTTTCTAGGCACGGTAGGCTTGATAGAAGATTCAGGTTGGAGTTGGGTGACCAACTTTGTGCATTGATTGTTAAGGCCGGCTACTATGATAGACATATAGGCTGATGGTAGGTTGTTACATATGTGGAGAGGCATGCTGCATGACATGTATAACATGATGCAGAATGTCGTAGGAGCTATGACATTAGTTACGCGGCTGAGGAGGACCGTTGCACGTTATAGGCATGGTCGAGACATAGCATGTGATTGATAGTCCACGAGCAGTGACACATCATCTGATGAACGTTCACCTCATGCCGCGTTAGATGAGTAGCCTCCACTAGCATTGAGCAACAGTCATCATGGAGAGCAGGCTAGACCATCAGCCATGTCCAGTCAGCAGTCTATAGCATCCAACAGTACTCATGATCATGAGCAAGCTGGACCATCAACCATGTCGATTCATCACGTTGAGCAGCCGACAGTTGATCCTGATCAACATGAGGCACCAGTACCAGATTAGCAGGCACGTGATGATCAACATGTATCTGAGCTTGTTGAGGCTATACCATTGGCTGAGTAAGCCTTGACTAGTACTGCTATTGATGATGTACCACTAGCTGATCCATGACATTTATATTACAGTTGTATTTTTTTGACAATATATATATATATATATATATATAGTCCATGTATCTTATGTTCATGTTGCAGTTGTACTTATTTTACATGTTGGCGATCATCATGATGTGTACATTGTTAGTTCATGTTAGATATGTTCATTTAATGTGCAACTTGCAAATAGATGTGTATGTGATAGAAGTTATTTCACATGAGATGTATATTTGATGTTTGTGTTGTGATGATGTTATATAATGCTAATTGTGTTTTGTTAGATGATCATGATCACGATGATGTTAGCGAATTTGAATGTTTTTTTTAGTCAATATGATGTTTGTATGATGGTTATCATGATTGTGATGTTTATTAATTAATTTAATATTAAATGATCATGATATTGTAAAATTGTAATATTTGTAATTCTAATTGTATATAAAATTCTAAAATTGTGATTGTATTTGTATTAATTGTAATTGTATGTAAAATATTTGTAAAATTTAAATTGTAATTCTAATTCTAATTGTATGTAAAATTTTAAAATTGTAATTGTAATGGTATATACGTAAAATTCTAAAATTGTCACTGTAATTTTAATTGTAATTGTAATTCTAGTTCTATGTAAAATATTTGTAAAATTTTAATTGTATTACTATGAATTTATTGTAATTGTAAAATTGTAATTGTAATTGTAATTGTAACTGTATGTAAAATATTTGTAAAATTTTAATTGCAATAACGTGAAATGATTTTATTAAAATTTTAAATTTGTAAATTTGTAAAATTTTAAATAATTGTAAAATAATAAATCTAGAATAATATGAATTATTGTAACATAATAAAGTTTAGAAAGTAATGCAAATAAATTCATGTACTTTAGAATTATCATTAATTATGATCTTACATACAAAAGAAAGAACTTTATGCAGTACGCCATTGTTTTTGAGATCAACATAATTGAAAATTATCAAGTGAAATATTGATTTTAACATTAACACAATGCAAATTACCAATTAATTCAAGATACATATTATAATGTTTCGAAAAAACCATCTTAAAAAGTATAAATATTTATGAAATAACACATGTACCATATCACTCTCAGTTCTCATCATCACCCTCATTATCTTCCAGCTCGTATGCATCATAAAACTATTGTTCTCAAAAATATGTTTTGATCTAGGATCATGTCTCAATACAAACCACCAATCCCTATCCAACACATCTGGGTAAAGAAACACCTAGTTGCAGTGTTTGGGGAAAACATAGGACTCCTTAGCTTCATCCCACCTATTTCTAGAGTTGATATATAACAACCTACTATCGCGATATTCCTTTACATTATTCCGATCAAAGGTGTCCCACTACTTGCACCTAAAAATAACACATTGGAAAGAAGATAAATCCACTTCAATGATCTCTTGTATCTTTCCAACGTAATCTAATGTCCCTCATACTAGGTTTTGATCATGGTGGCTAGATCAACTAGATTGATTGAACTCGACTTCCACTCCATAGTCTTGTGTGATGTTTCTAGCATCGGCATTTTATGTGCGAAAATGGTGTCCATATGCCCACACAGATGGGAACAAATGCACCTATTATAAAAAAGTTAAAAAAATAATAGTGTCGTGTGTCTTATAATATCCCAACAGTTAAAATATAAAATATAGATGACTTATAAGTTTCAAATTTACATATAAATTAAATAGATTATTATCGAGTTGTTGCACCCAATCCCTACATTTAGTGAATCCTCTTCAACACGTGGGTAACGACCGGTTGCACCGTATTTCTCTCTGACTTGGTCAAAAACCCGACTGTTGGGGCATATTTTTGGCATATTTTCTTTTAAATGATCAGGATAAGGCACACTTATACCATTCAACCATCTGAATTATTTCCTGTCACTATCCCATTTCATCCTCTTTTGTTCGTACAATGCGACCAATAGTCATGTCGTTTCAAAATTGTAAAGAACAAATTTATTGATTGCTTCAATTTATGCATTTTCTAATGAAATCAAACCGACATTATATAATACATAGAGATCAAAATATACATTATATCGAAATTAAACTTGAATATTTACTTTGTGTAAATTTGAAAAATTATAAGTCACTTACTCTTTATTAAGCACTTTTTTCCACTCGTTTGGAGCAACTCCCCTTCTCTTTTGTCTTCATCCCTTTCATCCTCCCAAATCACCACACCTAGTCTGTTGTCGATCTTCTTGATGCACTCACTGGCATAATAGAAAGACTCATACAATTGTACCCCTCTACCAGAGACCCCTCGAGTTTTTCCCTTTGTCGAAAAAAACCTTTCAATTTCTTCATTTACCTCTCTAAGAAGAACATCCAACGACAAGAAACCACCCCACCTAATTCAACCCCATATACTAGGTGGATTAGAAGATGAACTTGCAAGTCCATGAAACTCGTCGACAGTTCCTTCTCAAACATACAAATAATCTCAACTATCTCTTGACGCCGCCATGGAATGATATCCACATGAATCTCCTTTGATGTGATCCAACGTAAAAATTCATATAATTTAGATATGGCACGTCCTACGTCTTGAGGGAATTCATGTTTTACACACCCATGCATGAACAAAGGATAATGACACTACAAAGTTATAAACATGTGCAATAATATACAAAATTAGTTATGTTTTATGATCCCTGCATGGAATAAAATTTATTAATATAACAAATAATAAAATGATCATTCTTTTGACATTATATGTACTCTTAGAAGATTCAGATGGTCATGCGATTTCAACCCCGAAAAATGGTCATCCACGGTGAAGCAGCGCCGCAGTGAAGACCCATATGAATATGGCACCCTCACACCCATTATAACTTACTTTGCCAAAGAAATATCATATTTTTTTTAAATCCATGGGACATCACCTTCTTTGAAATACCATGAATTAGAGGGACCAGTGCCTGCCTCTGATCCTGTACTTTCTAATCATGTTGGCCAATGTTTCTTTTTAGTTTTTGAAGTAATAAGATCTTTCCTAACATCCAATGTGTCACTTTGCTTTGATGATATGTTCCTCCATAAAGAAGATGAAACATTTATAAATATATGCATGGGATCTAATAAGTGTGTAAGCTTAAGATGCTCCCAATATGGGAGGTTATAAAAGATATATTTCCTTTTCATCCCAATGGGAAATTTCTCAACATAGGTGTCGAAGAATTATGGATCATCGAACATAGGCTCCCCATTTGAATCGAAAATTTATATGAACTCCTTCTCCTTCTCTCTATCATATGCTCTAATCCATTCAACTAGTGTCATTATTGGAGGCCTTTGGGTTCTCTCTCATTTACCATTGAAAGCGGATGCTGCTCTTCTGTAAGGGTGTTCTTCTGGGAGGAATACCTTGGAGCAATCATACACTGGCTTTCATCGGTCCTTGGACCATCTAGCTTTTAGAGAAGGTCCACAACATTTACATTCAAAATACCCTTTTTTTACAAGACCTGCGAGATTATTGTATAAAATTAATATGAATGACACATTAAAGAACATCAGGAAGATCAATTACAATGAATTAAATAACTAATAGATGAAAGAATATTGTTACATATATAAAAAAATCAATAAATTAAACATGTAATTTACTAGAGAAAACTCCTAAGCCTAGATAATCATGTGTCATGTAAGCACATATGCCATACAACATAAAAATCCTCTCTGCTGTGATGGGTCTTGATACATTGTATACATTTATCCCATCCCATAATTCCTTCAATTCATCTACCAGTGGTTGTAATTAGACATCCATATTCTTCATTTGTCTTCTATGAGGGTCTATGAGAGCCAACATAAGATGTTCATTCTTCATAGACAACGATAGAGGGATATTGTTATTGATCACTACTACAGGGAAAACATAATAGTTGGTGTTCTGGAGGGAATATGGGTTGACGCCATCCATGGCTATGCTGGGTCGTAGACTTCGTATTTCATCCTTTAATTTTTCGGGCCATGTATCATCTATATGCTTCATGGCTATTGAATTAGTTGGGATTCTCATAAATCCAAAATCACTTATGTGTGAGGCATGCCATCCCTGCAACATAGCTAATTCTTTGCAACTAAAGAGCCTTTGAATCCTTGGGATTATAGGCATGTGCCTCAATATCTTAAAAGGTGGACCAGTACATGATTTACCCTTATTTTTTTATTTATCATACTTGTCATGCCCACATTTCAGATAGATCTCTTTATCTTCATATTATCCTCTATATATAATACAATCATTTGGACATGCATGATATGATATATACTCAACATCCAACATTTTCAATGATTTCTTTGCCTCTTAGCATCTATTGGGAAAGACATTATCACTCGGAAGAACCTTATATTTGAATAACCTGTAGTTGGTGATCATGGAAAAATATATTAATAAATGTACATTAATGCTGATATAATTATTAATGTTCATAAAATTTACCATTTGTAATGTTCATTGTGTACTGATTATATTTCTCAAATTTATATAAGGGTGGACTTTATGGTAACTTGCCTCAAAATTTTCGAGAAACATGCATTCGACAAGCCAAAATTTGCTTTCAAGTTGTACAGTAACATCGTTGTCCCCAACTGGGTATACTTTGACTAACCGCCAGGTCCAAAGAGAGGGGTGGTGGAATCAAATTTAAGGCTTTCAAAAAAAGTGTCAGCGATATGAGCATCATCCCCTAGCTGATCATCATTTTGGAATGCATCTAACAACATTGTCTCCGTGGCAGTCATATCCCTTAAGTAATCGTCCATACTAACCTCTATTTTATTGCCTCCATTTCCAGCTTGTGAAGAACTACTATTGTTGTAGTCATCTTAATTGGTATATTTGGACGCAGTGGGAATCGAATCGGTGGTTTAGTCAACCATTATTGGTATCGTTCCTCTTCGAATTTTTCTCTTAATTCAGTATTCCCTCGACTTGTAATTGTCGTGGGGTGCAAAAAAATATGGTAGGTAGGTCGCTCATCATCACTAGAATCCTAATAATTTAAAAAAAATATTTGAACATGATTAGTACAAAATATATGATATCAATTAGTAACCACATTGACAATATTGCATGATTGATTGGTTTGACGTTGAAATAATTACATTAATGAATATGCCAAAAAATTATAATTATTATGATCATTGTCCCAAGATTGTGGCTGGAAGATGCAATATTGTTATAATTGGCAGGGTGAAGAGGTTGTCCATTTTCATCTACCAAATGTGCCTTGCGGTATGCAGCTCCTAATAAGAGCTTCCGATGTTTTGGATTTGTTTCAATATTTTATGCATATGAACTCGATTTTGAATCCGCATGAACCTGCAAATTTGTATACATTATAAATTTAATTAAGATGTGCATGATTGACATGGATAAAAAACATAAATTCAATTAGATAATGAAAATATAAATAAAATCTGAAGTAAATATTACGTCTTGAGATGGATAGGGAGAACTCTGCGATGGACTTTGAGAAATATTATGAAATGAGTTGGATTTTGAAGAATTGTCCATTCGATATAATTATGATATTATCTCCTTGCATTTGAGCAAAATCAACAACAAATTTTGGTGCATACACCTAAAAGTAATTTTGGTGCCTTAAAAATGGAATTCTTGTTATCGGTGCTAATGTACAGATCACCGCACCATTGTGTTTTAGTTACTGCGCACCAATGTCGTGTTCTAAACGGATACACAAGTGCGGTGCTATTAAGTGACACACCGATGACAAATAACCTCAAATAAAAAAAATGCAACTCTATAAATTTCTTTAAGTGAAAAAAAGCGATAAATTGAAAAATGGGCGAAAAAATATTTTTGAAAATCTAATTTCATAAAACAATTCTTTAAATACTAAACACTTTTCATTATTTCACTATTTTTGCAAAAAAATTCAGCCAGAGATTTGCAGGAGACATGCCTCGAGCAAGAGAGCACGAGAGCACTATGGAGCAATGAAATATGTTCAAACATAAATATTCAGACAATTAAAATTCCAAACCTCTGGTGATTCAAACCCTGTAGCATAGAATTTCAAACGATCTCGTGATTAAAGTTTATTGTTTTTTTCACTTTTTTTGTAGTAAGAAACAAATTTCAATTTGTTTTTCATTTTATATATATATATATATATATATATCCATTTTTACCCTAAACCCTATATTCTTTTGTTTCTACCCTTTCTTCTCGTTGTTTATGTGATTACATAATTAGAGCTTTTCCTTTTATATTTATAGGGTTTGTATTGCTATATATAGGCCTAAGGCATTTAACCCATGGGACGACTTGCATGGTCGAATCTCAATCCATGTCGGTGCTTGCATGAATTTTTAAAAAATAGATTTTTTTCTTTTATCGGTGCGCCTGGTGTAACCTAGCGCACCAGTACGTTGGATTATACCAAAACACAGTGGAAGTACTACGTGATAAAAAATTTAAAAACAAATTTTATTTGATTAGTCTACCATATGTAAAATAGGGCACTGGTGCGCTATTTCATTATGGCGCACCGCGCTCGTGCTGTTTCAAATTATTTTTTATAGTGTTAATCAGTGCACCATGTAACATATAACACACTGCACCAGGTCTCCTAGTTTACAGAGAGCACCGTATGGTGGTCCCTTGTTTGCGTGGGGCGTTTATGCTACAAAAATTAACATTGGACGATTTTTATTATTTTGTCTCTGTTAATTGGTGCCGTGGTTAATATGTAACACATTGGTGCTCCTTTTTGACACATAGCACCGTACGGTGTATTATACTATTTTGGAAATGTGTTTATAATACCACTACGCACCGACATCGGTGCGTACACCATGAATGGCGCACCGGTTTCTTGAGATTTTTTTTTTTGCCAGAAAAGTTGACAATTTATTTATAAAATGTATTAATGAATGATATGGTACAGGTTTCATATTGATAAAGAAATGGATGAAAATAAATCAAGTAACAAAAATAATGATAACACATTAAGAAAAGCAAAAAAGGCAAGTTATTTGTAAATTCTTTACAAAAAATATTATTTTTGAACCATATGTAAGTTTAAATAATATGTATTATTTACTTTGTATCATGCAGAGCCACAAAATGACGAAGCTTGATAATATTATTTTTGATCTAGGACCAGAAGAGCGTAAAAGCTTGATGGAAAAATTTCAAAAGGATGAATCAGGTGAATGAAAAATACTATCGATCCAATATGAGTTTCTTTTTTAATTTTCATTAATAATATACTTAAAATTATTAGGTAACATGTGTCAAACAATATACTAATTCACATTTGTTTAATGTTCTACAGGGACCAACAACTCAGAAAATGAATTTTTTTCTAAGAAAAGAAAAAAAATAGAACATGCAAATGAAAATGAATTTCTCCTTAGCTCATCTGGAGTGGTGCTGGAGGTTAATGAAAGGGGGAATTTTTTTTACAAAAGTTTGAAGGATCTAGTGGAATGAATGTATAGACGTTCTTTCCACTTAAAATTGAAAAATCAACCAATTATTCCAAGAACCAAATTTTATCTAAATTACAGGAAGCGTTTCTAGAGAATTGGTCAAAGATACATGTCAGACTTTTAATAGAAAAAAACGCACAACAAAAAAAAAAGGAATGAAAAAGTAATATTCCTTTAAATGTTTGTCTAGAATTATTTATAAATATCACTTTTGTTATATTTACTTTTCATATATCAATATAAAAATTAAATATTTTATTGTCATATTACATTTTCAGGAAGATTATGAAAATCTCAAATGATGAACAAGCTAATATCAGAAATATTCCAGTAGGAATGTCCAAAAAGGTGTACAAGGAGATGGTCAAAGAAATGGACAAAATTTCATCGCAGAAGGATCCATCTCAACAACAACGTGCTTCAAATGTGATATGTAATCATTGAATTTTTCAATCATCAGGTACAATAAATAAAATATTTAGCATTAAATGTTAATTTTCAAGTATTTTCTTGCAGAAAAGAAAAGAAAATGGAACCCATTCATCACATAAAACAGGACGACAAGGAAAAAAAGGGTTGATATCTAAGTTTGTGAGTAATTGTTACTTCCTTATAACAACTTAACTAGATTTCATTTTTGTATTTTTTAAGTTGTTTTACAAAAATCATCATTGAATGTCTTCAAACAGGGGCTAACATACAAAGAATAACCATCAGACGAATTGATTGACATTGGGTTAAATATGGGTTGTGAGTATATGTTGACATATCATAAATTAATTGTGGAATTTTTAAGCATCTATCGATATTTTTTTACTTAGCTCCGTCTATAATTAATAGAACAAAAAAATCTTTTTTATTAAATATATGATTTTTTATCAGGTATAAAACTTGTAGGAAACAAAGTTTGGAATTGTGCCAATAGATGAAATCTTGAAAGATGGCATACTACATGGTTTTGAAAGAATGTGTATAGTTCATGATTCAATTGTTGCTATGGTACGCCATTTATTTTCAATTTACTTTGATGTATATTATTTAATATTGCAATTTTTATTATTCTCACCAGTGTATATATACTCATTATAGTTTATTTTTATGTTTGTAGATGGAAGGTGAAGAAGAAGAAAACGATCAATATCGTGAACAAAACATTCCTGAAAATAACCCAAGTCATGGAAGTAGCTCTAGCAGTGACAACAGTTCAAGCAAAGAATGATGATCACTATGTTTGGATATCAAAGCAAGGCGTTGTATTAATTTTTTGAAATATTTTCCTGTGAAATCAGAGATTTTGTTTAATGTAATGGACATAGTGTCCCAATTGAAAGACAAAGGGATACCAATAACTGTCCCATTTTGTATGACAAAGACTATCTTATATATATATATATATATATATATATATATATATATATATATATATATATTAAAATATGTTTTAATTTATTGTATTACATTCTCCATTGTCGCTATGAAATGTAACACTAATGATTAAATTTATGGATGATTAAATATTATAATGAAGAGTTGTGAAATTTGATGATCTGATATAACAAATTAATCCAAACATCACATTTAGATGCATCAATAAAAATTTAATTAATATGAATATTGTTATAAGATGTGTCGACTTTAGATGAATAATGAATTGAAAAAAATCACAATAATTGCACTATCATAGGTCAATGTTTCTAAAAAATAAAAAATGAAAAATGGTACGTGTCAGTTATTGTACACCAGTGCATTTGTATGATACAGCACACGGTGCATTTCTATGAACTATAGGCACTGCACAAATACCAATACCAATTATAAATCTCGGTGCATTGGTGTGGTCTTGAGCACTGGTGCATTTATGTGAGTCTACGCACTGGTGCATTTCTACGACCTATGGGCACCACACAAATACCAATACGAATTAGAATAAATTATGCGTTTGTCTAATACCGCGCACCGATTCATTTCTATAACTCGACGTACTAGTGCGTTGAGACCAATTAGAATGGCGTTTATATGGGCACCACACAAATCCCAAGACCAATTAGAACGGCTCCGTGCGTTGTATCACCAAAACTGCGGCCTGGTCTGGTTTTATACCTTGACGGCCGGGTACATGCACCTTCAACCGCCCTAGGCCACCTTCTAGATGACACACACAAGTGCGTTGACACCATAGTAGCGCACCGATGAAAAAAAATCCGTAATAACGTCCGGTCACCTAGTTTTTCTAGTTGTGTTGAAATGCTCCGCCAAAACCTCTGTAACTATAAACAGATGTTGTAGCAAATTTGTTTTTGAAAATTTTGGCCAATTTTATAAAACTAAAAACCTCCTTTATAACCTCTGCTAGAGGGTCTTTTCCTTGTAGTGGGAGTTTGGGGTTTTTTTTGTATTAATGGTTTTGTTATCTCATTTCATTTTGTTTTCTCAGGAATGGCTCATCCCTCCCATGACAGATTGGATGCGGGAAGTAATTTCTATGACAATAGGAGAAAGTTCATTAATGACCTCACTCTTAGGAAATTCCTTAGGATGGATGAGACATGGTTTATGCAGTGCAATTCAGTTCCGCCATGGGAATTTGAGAGGGTGTGTGTTTGGGACTTCATTTTGAAAAGACGAAACAATTTAGGAATAACGGAAAGGTGGCAGGATGCGCATAGGCAGTGGCGCGGGTGGCAGAAGCAACCAATACTAAGCAAAAGAAGTGATTCAGATTTATGCAGGAATGGAACAGAATAAACATATAACCATAAATACAAAGATGAAATGGAAATAACACTTCATTTCATTAATATCAAAGAACTGAATTTTTTTTACAGACATAATAGAAATAAACTAGCTAGGGCGCTGGTAGCTATCTCTGAGAAGAGATGTGAGGGATACCGGCCTCTGAAATGAGTTACAATGAGGCTCGAGGGCCTATTTATTATTTAGAAACAATGGAAAACCCTAAACATCCAAATCCTAACCCTAGGAGATGAAGCGACAAAACTATGGGCCCCGTTTGGGTAAATTGGTGTTTCAACTTCCCGGGGACATAACTTTGGCATACGATCTCCATTCGACGCGAACCATACCTCATTAAAAAGATCTATCTGAGGAATACAAATTTTGAGTGAGAAACATTGATCTATGGACCCATGTTGCTCTCGGTTTTCCAAAAAAACGTCGTTTAGGGCCTCAAAACGGCTCCAGAAGTTTAGGACCCGAAAAACTGCTAAAAATAGTAAGTTGTGCCGAAACTGAAAAACTGAAAGAGACAATGGTGGGGCCCTGAGTGGAATAGGCAGGTGACCACCAATATCCACTTGGATCATTCCTCCCCCCTTAGGAAGCAATGGTTCCCATTGTGTTAAGTTCCTCCATGAGATGAGGAAATTTCTGTTGAACTTGGTCCCTGGTGAACCACTTTCCTTGGTGCAGGAGTTGGCCAGCTTTGACAACCCGATACAGTTGGATCTTCTATTGGAGAGTGTTCTTGATTTGCATGTCCATGATACAATATGTGGTGGTTTGTTCCATGCATTCTGGGTTTAACTCTGTTGGTGTGAGTTGTTCTACAATGTCAGAGGTGTCCAGTAGAGGTGGGAAGTAAGGATGAAGGTGGTCCACATTGAATACTGGGTGCAGACCAAGGAATTGTGAAATAATGAGCTCGAAAGCATTGTTTCCTATAGCCTTGGTGATGGTGTACAGCCTGTATCAGAGCGGGCAAAGCTTGCAGTGGGGTCCAGTGAGGCGCTCCTTCTGCAAATGTAGCCATACTTTGTCGCCCACCTGGAAGTTGTGTGGCACCCGATGTTGATCATGGAATTGCTTGTACTTAGCATTGGCTTTGTATAATATGTCATGAACCTGTTCACGGATGTGTTGAATGCGCTCGATGAAGCTTTTTTATTTGTCAACTTCAGACTGGACATGAGACGAATCGGCCTGAGTAGCCGCAAATGGCGTGGCTACGTTAATGGGACATAGTGGCTAGAATCCCAAGCCCACCTGAAAGGGGCTATAGCTGATTGAAATGCGGAAAACCCAGTTATAAATATGTTGTACATAGGGTAGGCTCTCATCCCATGTGCGTGGATGCTTTGAATTGTACATGCACAGAATGTGTACAATCATTCTGTTGACGACCTCTGTCTGGCCATCTGTTTGGGGATGGAAAGATGTGGACTTGGTGAGCTTGGTGTCCAGCATTGACCAGAGGCTGGACAAAAATGTGATGAGGAACCTGCTATCCCGATCTAATATGATAGACTATGGGATCCCAAAGTGCACCCACACTCGTTCAAAGAAGAGTTTAGTAGTGGCTTCTGCTGTGATATTCTTCTTGCAGGCCGCCATAATGGCCATCTTCAAGAATCTGTCAACGACCACGAAAACACAGTCATTTCCATGCCTAGTAGAAGGCAGGCCCGACATGTAATCCTTGGAGATGGATTCCCAAGGTTGACTAGGTATAGGTAGCGGAGTATATAGGCCTTGCTTCTTGATGGTCGGTTTGGTAATGGCACAAGTAGTGTAGGATCTGATGTGATTCCCGACATCCTTTCAAAGGTTCGACCAATAGAAATAATTCTACAGTACTGCTACTGTTTTCTCAAACCTGAAATTCCCAATGACTCGACTGTAGTGTTCTTCCCATATCATCTTGGCACGCTCACTTGAAGGAACACAAAGGTGTCCCAGGTGACATAAAAGTGCATCTTGAAGGTGAAAATTTGGAACTTGCGTAGCCCCCAAGAGTGACTTGTAAGTGTGGCCTAATTCTGGGTCGCTCTCGTAGAGAAGCAGCCAATCAGAAGTCTCATGCCCACAAGAGTTGAGAACAGTGGTGAGCTCCACGATCAGTGGTCGGCTGAGGCAGTCTGCAAAATTATTGGTGGTACCCTTCTTGTACTTGATGTTCAAATGAAACTGTTGCAGATATGTGGACCACTTCGGATGGTGATCATTCTGCAACTTCCCTTGTGTCTGTATGAACTGTAGGGGTCAGTGGTCTGTGTGGATGATTGTTTCCTTCCCCAAAATGTAATGCTTCCATTGTCGACAAGCTTGCACAATGGAATACATTTCTTTCTCATAAGTGGGATACTTGTGAATTGTGTCAAACAATGTCTCACTGTGATATGCCACTGGATGTCCCTATTGAGTAAGAACTGCCCCAATAGCATAGTCATAGGCATCTGTCTTGATCTCAAATGGATGTTGCAGGTTTGGTAATGTAAGCACTAGGGCAGAACAGAGGCGATTTTTCAATTCTGTGAACGCTCTGTTGAGGTTCCGACCAAAAGAATTTTTCTCTCACTCCTCCCTTGGTGACTTGAATCAAGGGCCAAGTGATATGAGAGAATCCCAACATGAACCTACAGTAGAAATTAGAAATACCCAGGAAGCTGTGAAGCTATGTTATAGTGGTTGGGGCTGGCCAATCCCGAATGACTTGGATCTTGGTTGGATCCACATGCACCCCAATTTCATCAATAATGTATCCCAGATATTGAACCTGGGTCATGCCAAAAGTGCACTTCTCCAAATTGGCACATAACTTGTGTTGCCATAGTGTTTGGAGGACTTTTCGGATATGATGGAGGTGCTCTTCCCAAGTCTGGCTGAAGATCAAAATGTCATCCAAGTACACCACTACAAATGAGTTGGTGAATGGCCGCAAGATGTCATCCATCAACCTCATGAAGGTTGCGGGAGCATTCGTCAACCTGAAAGGCATGACCAACCATTCGTAAAGGCCTTCCTTGGCTTTGAAGGCAGTCTTCCACACATTGGAGGGTTCAATTGGTACCTGGTGATAACCAAACTTCAAGTCGATCTTGCTGAAATGTTTTTCACCTTTGAGTTGGTCCATAAGGTTATCAATCCATGGGATCGGGTACCTATTCCGGAAAGTGATCTTGTTCAGCGCCCGATAGTCAATATAGAGTCTCCACGTCCCATCCTTATTCTGTACCAACACGATCGGGCTCCCACAGGGCGATGAACTTGGTTGGATGTGACCTTTCTGCAGCAGCTCCTGAATCTACCTCTTGATTTCATCATTCTCCAGAACAGAGTGCCAATAGATCGGTCCATTGGGTAACGACGCACCTAGGGTCAGATCAATCGGGTGCTTGACCTGACAGTGCAAAGGAACCCCTGTGGGTGAGGTGAAGATGTCCCTGTACTCCTCCACAACCTTATCCATTTGTTGTTGTCGTTTAGAGGAGCCCTGTCTGGAGGTCGTGGCCACAGTCTAGTTCTTCTTGCCCTAGGGGCGGATCATCAGGAAAACGAAATTCCTAGTTTAAGAAATGAGCTTACTGCATTGTTTTGCGGTAACCAAAGAGATAGCACCAGGAGATGGTACCTCTTGTATCCTGTACAACTTATTTCCCAAAGTAACAATAACAACACGAGGCCGAGACTCATACACAGCATGACGCTTCCACAAGTATGGTTGTCCTAATAATACATAAGAAAAATCAAAAGGAGCAACGTCACGTAATACCTCATCCGTGAAGGGCTTGATGCTATAGGGAAGGCAACACTGCTGGCTGACGCGGAGATCTCATCCTTGGTGAAGCCACCCGATAGTGTATGGATGTGGGTGAGCTGTGGTCAGCAAGCCCAACCGCTTCATGGCATCTACTGAGATGAGGTTCTTTTGGCTCCCATTGTCAACAATGAACTATACCGGGGAGCCCTTTACCCACATCTGGGAGTGGAAGAGATGTTCCTCCTCCTCTGGATCTTCTGGTTCCTCCTTCTGGATCTTCGTAGTGGCAACAGTGGCGTTGGGCTCCGCATCAATAATCTGTTTCCCTTTGTCATTCCCCTTGTCAGGTTTTGATTCAGATTCGGAGCCTGCATCTGACTCAGAAGCCCTCATCTCGGCCACTAGCGACTGCTTGGCCCGACACTCACTTGTGTAGTGAGTGGAGCTCTTATGGAATGAACACCACTTTCCTGTGTCCTTATTTGGATTTGCGGTGTTTTTCTTTGCTTGTGGTTTCGACAGGTTTTCTTGAGTCGCCATGCCTTGGCTCTGTCCTTTGTTCTACGGTTTGGGAGCACCTTTCCCTTACTTTTGATTCACAGATCCAAAGTCTCACTTCTTCTGTTTCAATTTCTTCTCAATCTTGGCAGCATACCGGTATGCCGTACCAAGTGAGGAGATGTAAAGGAACTCCATTTCCTCCTAAATGTATATGTGCATACAACTTCAATACTTTAGCACCATATGTTTCTCTGAATCTTTGATACCCAACTTTTTGCGCAGGGTATGGAACAGATTCGTTATCTCATGCACATCTTGATCCCTTTGTTGTCGCAATGTGGTCCATTGTATGTACTTGTCCTCATAGCTCCCCACAGGATAGTACTGTTCCTTGATGGCATCTCAGAAATAATTCCAAATGGGTACAACCGAGAACAGAGAGGGTTATATCTCATCATTTTTCTCACATTGGGTTTCCCACTAGTCCTTGACATGGGGGGCAGCTTTGAGGAGTGCAAAAATAATCTTCTCCCAGTCAAAAAAGTCATGAACCAAGAAATATCCTTCTAATAGATTTAACCATCTATCTACGGCATCTGCATCTATTTGACCCTCAAATATGGGAATGTCAAAATTTACTTGTACCTTAGAAGTAGTCACACCTCCAGAGTGGCTGCTGGATGCAGATGTGCCGCCGGTGGGCAGTCGTTGAAGGATTTAGGCAAATTTATCCATTATCGCATTCCTTTGTTTGTCGAGGGCCTTCTTGAGCAATATTTTGATAGGATCTCATGCTCCCTCATCTTTCTTTTCGTCCCCCATGGGCGTCCATCGGGGTTTGCGAGGCAGATCTTGCAACAGTTCCACTAGATCGAGCCCTAACTCCTTATACCCCGACCTCGTTGGGGACATGCAAAGAAGGATCGAGAAAAAGCAGACTCGTCTGATACCACTGATCCAGATTCATGCAGGAATGCAACATAATAAACATATAACCATAAATACAAAGATGCAGCAGAAGTAACACTTCATTTCATTAATATCAAAGAACTGAAATTTGCTTATAGACATAATAGAAATAAACTAGCTAGGGCGCTAGTAGCTATCTCTAAGAAGAGATGTGGCGGCTACCGGCCTCTGAATTGAGTTACAATGAGGCTCGAGGGCCTATTTATTATTTAGAAACAATGTTAGACCATAAACATCCAAAACCCTAACCCTAGGAGATGAAGCGCCAAAACTATGGGCCCCGTTTGGGTAAATTGGTGTTTCAACTTCCCGAGGATGTAACTTTGGCATACGATCTCCGTTTGACACGAACCATACCTCGTTAGAAATATCTATCCGAGGACTACAAATTTTGAGTGAGCAACATCGGCCCATGGACCCATGTTGCTCTCGGTTTTCCAAAAAAACGTCGTTTAGGGCCTCAAAACGGCTCCGGAAGTTCAGGACCCGAAAAACTGCTAAAAATAGTAAGTTGTGCTGAAACTGAAAAACTGAAAGAGACAATGGTGGGGCCCCGAGTGGAATAGGTGGGTGACCACCAATATCCACCTAGATCAAGAAGACTTTGAGTGATGGAGGAGAAAGCAGAGCAAATCCAGAGACATCCAAGCGAAGAAAGGCAGCTAAGCAAGAAAGCAGGAAAGACTGGTAGTGTGGAAAACCAAAGGATAGATAAGGAAGAAAGCACGCAGTTGCGGGTGGAGTGTTAGGTCTTAGGTTGGGATGTATTTTGATTAGGTGAGTTTTGAAGGCATATCTATGTGAGATGCTTGTTGTAAATGTACTGGACTGTTCCGAATATAATAGATAATGATGTTCTAGTTTGATTTCAGAGTTCTGTGTTTATGTTCTTGTGTTTGGATTTTTAAAGGGTTTTTTAAATTTTTCGGATGATGCATGTTTGTATCACTACTTGTTCAATTCTTCTATTTCTTTCACAATGTGAGCAATTTATGTGTTGTTGTGATGCATCTTTAGGAGAAGGTATATGGTAACATGGTTATGATTGTTCTTTTCTAACTTTCTTACCATAGTAAGGTCCCGGCAACGGAACCATTTTTTGGAAAAAATAATAACTTCTGGGTAGGACCCACGTTCAATATCAGGGCCAAAAAGGCACCGCTATAGTCTAGCACAACACCGTCATTTTCAGCTTTCTCAAGAGAGCAAGGAGTGTCAAGCAAATAAATATAGTTGAGCAAGAAAGCAGGGAATTCTGGAAGTGTGGAAAACCAAAGGATAGATAAGAAAAAAAGCACATAGTTGCGGGAGGAGTGTTGGGTCTTGGGTTTGGATGTATTGTGATTAGCTGAGCTTTGAAGGCAGGTATCTACGAAGATGCATTTTTTCAATGTAATGGGTTGTTCTGAATATAATAGGTAGTGATGTTCTAGTTTGATGTCAGAGTTCTATGTTTATGTTCTGGAGTTTGGAGTTTTAAAGGGTTATTTAATTTTTCTGATGATGCATGGTTGTATAACTACTTGTTAATTTCTGTTTTTGTTTCTTTCATAATGTGAGTAATCTATGTATTGTTGCGATGTATCTATAAGAGAAGGTAGATCGTAACATGTTTATGTTTGTTTTTTTTCTAACTTTCTTAGCATAGTAAGGTCATGACACGCCTCAGGTGAGACTCCTTGCTCTCTCGAGCAACATGAAAATACTTTAGAGAAGCAACGGAGACATTCTATAAGCTAAATATAGATAAATAATCCCAATTGTCACAACCAACAATAGAAGAAAAGAAGAATCGTGACATCTTTTCAACCTATAGAGGAGTGGTTCATGCTATTTTTTAATATCATAAATGATGAACAAATGCTTAACATGTTGAAGAAAAATTTGGAAACAGTTGTCAAAGGAGGATTTGATCAAGGCAATACGATCTCCGCCAATATTCTGGAGAAGCATGCAAGGATAATATAGAGAAATAAAAGACATAAGGGGAAGAAATTTAGAATTTATTCACAGATTGCAGGATTCCAAATAAAATATACTATGCTAGATTTAGGCTCAGACATCAATATACTTCTGAGGAAGACTTGGGAGACATTGGGAAAACCCAAGCTATCCTTCTCGAAAATAAAATTGCACATGGAAAATCAATATTTTATTATACCGGATGGGAGAATGGAGGATGTCAAAGTGGATGTTGAGGGAGTAAAAACCTCCATTGATTTTGAAGTGATAGAAGTTATGGGTGACAAAGACCTGTATTCAGCATTGTTAGGAATATACCGGGCATTTGAAAATTATGTAATGATCGATCTAAAGAAGGAATTGATGATTTTTGAAGATGGGTAAGTCAGAGTGATCCAACCATTGGGTCCCACCCAGGGTCCTAGATTCACTGAATCAATGGATAACAGGGAAGAATCAAGACTCGTAGATCAACTATATAAGTTAGCTATAGGAAAAAGAGAAGATTACATTAATCCGACAACAGACGGCTCGATGAGATGACAGAGCATCTAGAAATTAGATATAGGATTAGAAACTTTTGCATGGGAGGACTGTTATCAAGGGGGATATGAAGTCGATACAAGAAAGTGTGCTACCATCTGAGGAGTCTGATGGATTAGAACAGAGGTAAGAGGCTACCCTACCTCTACCAACATGGAACCAATTAATACTTTCATTAATAAGATATATGATATTGTTCCCGAGGAACACAAAGTTCCATTGATGAATGTGGCATTGCAAGCAACGTTAGCTCGGTGGTCGGGAACTCATCACAACCATCTTAGAAGATGGGAGGACATTGTAAGCACATTAAGAGTGAGATTCCAAGAATCTATTGGGCCGCAACTGGATGCAAGATACCAAGGAAATTCAGATCCCCGAGAACACATAAGAGACTATGAAGAACTATGGGAGCTAAAAGGTTATCTAGAGGAATTGTGGATCCATAAATTTTTGCATTCCCTAGATAAAATTCTGCAAGCATGGTACATTACAGAGGAATGAAAGAGACAAACAGGGAATCGGGAGCTATTGTCAAGCAGGTTCATCAGTAGTTTATCTTTCAAATATAATTATCAAAGGTTACTAAGGCCTTACAAGCAGTAAAGAGAGTTTTATTAAAGACAAGAAATTTGACAGGGGAAATATTTGACAAAACCACCTTATGAAAACTTTACGAGTCAAATTATGAAGGGGAGGTAGCCTATGGAAAAATAGATCGAGAAGCACATGATGATGACTTAGATAATCTAAGGCACTTGTCATTCAAGGAGAAGGAAGAAGAACAAGATCTTAAAGATGGACCACTCACATAAGTGCTCCATTTTTTGTCGTTGAAGATTAAAAATCACAACAATGGAAGTGAGGAGAAACCGAAACTGGCATCCATAGGAGACTATTGGGATGAAGAGACTACAAAGCAGATCTTTAACCTATTGACAGAGTATGAATAATTGTTCCCTTCCTCAGTTATGGAATTAAAAGGGATAAAGAGAGACCTGGGAGAGATGAATATCATGCTTAAGCCGAATATTAGACCAGTGAAACACAAGCCTTACAAATTTCACCCATGGATAAAAGAAAATGTGAAAAGGGAGATTGATAAAATGCTCGGTGTGGGATTAATATTCCTAGTGGAGGAAGCAGAATGGGTTAGCCCGATGGTGATTCAGAATAAGAAGTATGCATTGGAAATAAGGGTATGTGTTGACTACTGTAGCTTGAACAATGCATGTGTGCATGATCCCTTCCCAACACCACTCAATGATGAAGTTTTATACAATGTAGCAAGTAATGAAGCTTATTCCTTCATCGATGGATTTTCAGACTATCATCAGGTTAGGATAGCAGAGGTAGAAAATAAGAAGACTACATTCACAATAGAATGAGGTTCATATGCCTACCATGTGATGCCCTTTTGTCTAAATAATGCACCAACAATATTCTCGCGAATAGTTATAGCAGCCTTCAGAGAATATATACACAGGTTTTTAGAGGTCTATATGGATGATTGGACTGTATATAGCTTACAAAAGAATCATGCAAGCCTACTCCATATAGTATTTGACCGATGTAGGCAACTACATATATCCTTGAATGTAAAGAAATGCATTTTTGTTGTTCCCTTCGGAACACTGTTGGGCCACATTGTGTGTAAGGATGGAGTATGTGTGGACCCCGTCAAGGTCGCAGAAATCATCAACATGGATCTAACAAAAAATGTCAAGCAATTAGGGTCTACATTCGAGCACACTGGCTACTATAGAAGTTTCATCCATAATATTTCCCTTATTACAGCGTTGGTGGAAAATCTATTGATAAAGATAGAGAAATTCATATGGACTAAAGAATGTAATGAAGCCTTGGATATGTTGAAAGAAAAACTGGTAAGTGTGCCAATATTGATACATCTGAATTGGGACAAGCAGTTTCATGTGCATATTGAGGCTTCGGGCATTGCACTAGGGGTAATTCTAGCCCAACCTAGCGAAACCAATTTAGACCATCCAATCTACTTCGCCAACAGGAAGTTATAAACTGTGGAACGAAATTACACGACCACTGAGAGAGAAGTGCTTGCGATGGTCTAATTGTTGCAAAATTTCCACCACTACTTTCTGGGAGGACCATTAAAATTCTTTATAGATCATTCAACATTAAAATATCTGGTAAACAAACTTGTTCTTGAAGGGATAATTTGCAGATGGTTGTTGATATTCCAAGATTTTACATTTGAGGTAATTGTTAAACCAAGTAAGCTAAACTTGGGTCATAATCATTTTTCAAGGCTAGAGTCAGGAGAAAATGGAGGGCCTATAGATGATCAATTACCAGATGCAGATTTATTCTGAGTGGAAGTGGTGCTAGATTATCTAGAGGAAATCACAAATTTCTTCACCATAGGAAAATGTCTAGAGAACTACACAACAACCCAAAGAAAACACTTGGTAGTGAGACCAGCAGACTATGATGTCATTGTGGGCCAACTATATAATTTGGGGTTAGATCAGATACTAAGAAGGTGCATACTAGATCATGAAAGGGAAACGATTTTATGGGAAGGACATGATGGAGTTGCAGGAGGACAAGTTGGGAGGAAGATCACCGTAAGGAAGATCCTGTAGGTAGGGCTATGGTGGCCCACCACATACAAATATGCGAAAGACTACGTGAACAAATGTGGCATATATCAACTGGTTGGAAAACCATCACACCGACACAAGCTGCCTTTACAACCTGTAAGGGAAACATATGCGTTCGAAAAGTGGGTGATATATTTCTTTGAACCCATAACTCCAGCTACATGATACTCCTAGGCAATGTACAACATAATAGAAACAAAGTATCTAACCAGATGAGCTGAAGCCTCACCTATGAAGGATTGCACCGTCGACACTACAACAATATTCACATTTGAAAACATCATCACCAGGTTTGACTACCTAAGGAGTTTGACAAGCGATCAAGGGACCCATTTCATTAATGCAACTTTCCAATATTTACTGCAGAACTTTATGATCCAACATCATAAGAGAAGACCATACCATCCACACGAAAATGGTACAGTGGAAGCATTCAATAAGATATTCGAAAAGGGACTGGAGAAAATATGCTCTGCTAATCGATATGACTGGGATGAAAGAGTCCCAACAACCCTATGGGATTATTGGACCACTATCAAAAGAACACACAACTAGACCCCATTTCAACTAATATATGGGAGAGAAGTAGTTTTACTAATAGAGTTCATAGTCCCAAGCCTCTACATCGCTAAGGAAACACAAATGAGAGACGAACAATCAGTGGCAGAGTGATTGGACGAGCTATCAGAACTAGAGGAAACCAGGTTTCTGGAATATTTTCATCAATAAGTTGAGAAGCAACGTCATAAATCATGGCATGATCACCACATCAAGAAGAAGACGTTCACTATAGGGAATCATGTTTTAATGTATGACAACAAATTCCATAAGTTCCTAGGTAAACTGCATATGCATTGGTTGGGATCATTTTATGTTACAGAGATACGAGAGTCTGGAGCTATTAAACTTGCGCAACTAGATGGTATTGTACTACCTAGTTGGGTGAATGGCGCACACCCAACAATGAATTATTTCATAGTATTTATTTCCAATAAAATCTCGCACCCGAGAGAAGTACGTAGGATAGGTAAATTATTTTATTCGTGAATAATAGTCCTCTACCCGGTTACGAGATGGGAACCATACCACAACCCATTATGGTCTAGGGGTGATACCATACGACTCATTAGTTATATCGTAATTTTGTTAAGTCAAGTAGGCATGAGTCTGTAGTGTCAATCGAAATTTGGAGAATATTTTTCGTAAATAGAAACATCATTTCGTAATAAAGTTTCCACATCAATCTATAGTAATTTCGCATCACGTCCATTTAAATCCCAAGGCCAACGTCAAAAAATTCAGATTCCACATCACCTAATTTAACCATCCACACGATTGTAGCCGTAAAGGGGACCTGCAAAATAATTAATTACCAAGTATCATCAACTTCCATCGTGTAAAGGATGCTATTTATTCTTCATGGAGGAAGAAATAACCATAGAGCCGAGAAACAAAGCATTGGACAAGAGCAACAAAGTCACCATAACTTTTATCAACAACATACCAGCAAATCTCTTGACCTGAAAACTAGCAATAACAATAGTCTACCATAGGAAAGGAAGTATGACGAAGACGCATGTTTCAGTAGTTGAACCACAATATGACCAAAGAATTTAGAAGCTTGAGTCCATTATAGGGAAGTATGATAATGCAGGGTTGGTCGACACAAATTTTGCCAATTCTTTCCAATTCCCTGCACTGAAGAGACAAATGTATATAGAGAATTATATTAAGGAGAATGGCAGTGAAGCAGTGCAAGTTCATCAGTATTTTTGGGGCATTCAGAGTTGAAACATCTTACACTTGCGAAGCCTCCCAGTCTTTGGCACCTAAGGGACAAAAATGCAGTGCACAAATCTATTTCTTAGTAGGATTCACAGAGGTTCCTTATGGCTCGGCTGAGAGATAAAAATCTATATGGAGGACATTCATCAGCTTAGAGGACTTTCAATAACAGGAAGTGATGTAGTAACAACATTCCAAAACACATCCAAGTGGTAGAAAAAGGTTGGGGACTATAACTACTATGAGAAATATGCCACCAGAAGAGGCAAGAGGGGAGCGAAGATAGAGCTGATAAGTCACCCCAATATCAAATTTTCCTGCTATCCGATTGTAGGAAAAATAATGAGGCATTACACAAAGGTAGAATGCACGTTGAACACCGTATGAGTTGCAGAGCACTTTGTGGAAGGAGCGCAACTCAAATAGTGTGAATTTATCTTCCAAGAGTTTTTTGAAGCTTGTGAAGATAATTTCCGACGATCTAATGGATTTATTTATGAGTATCTCATTGTAGCATTAGCAATGTGGAAGTGGTGGCCGCCATAGGGAAAAACAATTGCAGATATAATTGAGGAATAACCATTGGCACTCAGATAGACGCCCTGGAGAGCTTCAGGAGACCCCAGTAGCAAGGAAATAAATGAGGATTATTTCGTGGGATGGTACAAAAAAATGTTGGATGTGATTTATGTGGAGGAGAGAATCCCAAGATCCCTTTTGTATGAATATGGGATCAGATATAGTTCGGAGTCTCCCATGGAAACACTTGGCTTAGGCCTCACTGCGTAGGTTCAAACACTTTAAATAAAAATACACATAAGTTGCAATTATTTTAGGAAGCATTTCATACGGAAGTGATATTGTGGTCGGGGGTGATAGGGGGGGTTGAGGAAAAATGACAGATCTATTTTTTTGAACGTATGGTACTGCGACCACTACTAGGAGAGACTGAGGTAGATACAACATAGAGGCTTGCACACACAGATACAACTACAACCAATGATTTAGAAGCTAGAGACAAGGATATAGGTGTTCAACAAAATCATGGTAAGATATGGAGTCTCAAGTGCTCAATTTCCATCATTTAATGAATTTCATACGATCAATAAATGTTCACCCATCATCACAACACATGTTTGCGCCCCTATTCCATTAAAATACCTTCATTCATAGTCCCAACCAACCATCACCACCCTTCGTAAAAAGAAAGCTACCAAACCACCCATCCTAGGGCCCAAGGGGAAAAAGGAAAAAATACTGAAGTTTGCCTAGATTATCAACCCAACAGAATACGATCAATCAGTTCAAATGAACACTGGAATTTCGGTAATAGAGGAGCCAGGAAGAAGAATACAAACAATATCAACCATTCCACAAGGCAATATAAAATCGAACCTGGGTACTCCAACATCAACTCCAGGAACATCCCCCAACTCCAGATATCCTTCACCCCAAACGGCCTCCACTTCCACAACCATTTCAGATACATTCCCGACAGGCACACACGTTGCAACTGATACCGAGCTAGAAGTTAACTGAGAAACCTTGCAGGTGACTACAACTAGCGAAACCACAATAGAGCTGAGATCATTTTTAAATCTAGTTATATAGGAAGAGCTCTAAATGATAGATATCACTCTGGAAAATACCACCTGCACCCCATTCCAACAGTCACTCCTATTGCTTCTCCTAATCATTCCCACCCCATCAGAAACCAATACATCAAATCAATATCCGCACACAATAACATCATTGCATCAACCAACTTCACCCCAAGGCCAGTCTGAAAAATCCATCGCCAACGACCAACCCATCCAAACATGGTATACGAGTCTCGAGAAAATGAGCCAAGTGAATTTCTAGGGTTTGATCACAAACTAGTTGTTTTCATTCATTCAAAAAACATCACAACAAGTAGAGTCATTGCACAATGACTTGGTTGATAAGCACGAACAACAACAATAACAGATACTAGTGCTTATTGAAGAGTGTGATCAACTACAACATGTAAGGATCACCGTAAGGCTCCAACTCGACCAGGTCACCAAGAGTTTCCAGAAATTATGGCCCATGATAACAGATGTGGTAAAGATCGTGCCTGAAGATATGTAGGCATGAAACATAATTAAAGGTTGTGACCACATCCAAATGGAATGCAAGGAATTTTAGAACAAAAACAGGGAGCTTTGACAGACATTAGAAAGTAGGTCGACTCTACCAGACCCGGTAACAATGTACACAAAGAAAATACAACAGAAAATGGCAGAGATGACTCAGGTGAAGGAAGCCCTAGGGAATACAACACCTTAAGCTTACACAGTGCTTGAGCAAGTCCATGAGTGTTCAAGCTTCTTAGCCATGAATGCTCAACCTATTTCTAAGTTGACACAACAACTCCAAAGGGTACTTGTAGACATCAGGGGAAATGTTGACCCAACCACCCGAAGGTATCTACATGACCATGTAGACACGCTGCAAACCCAGATATAGATAATCGAAGAAGATTCTGCCAAAACTAAAAACTCCTGCGGGACCTCAAACCACCTGTGAGGGACAAGGGTCAAATCAAATGTAGCAGGAATAAGGGACATCAGACGAGGCTCAACAGCAAGGGACAACAACAGAAGGCCAAGAAGAAAAAGTAGAGGAGGATCTAGTAAATACCACACAACCAGAGATAAATTGACTCAGGAAGAGTCAATAGATTGTGGTCGGGGCCTATTGGGGCCTTCTTTTTGAAAAGACGAAATAATTTTGGGAACAACAGAAGGGTGGCAGGTTGCAGATAGGAAATTGTGTGGGTGGCGGAATCCACTGATAGTAAGAAAAAGGAAAATCTAAGTGACAAAGGAGAAAGCAGAGAAAACCCAAAAACAGTTGAGCGAATAAAGGCAGCCTAGCAAGAAAGAAGGAAATACTGGCAGTGTAGAAAACCAAAGGATAGATAAGGAAGAAAGCACACAATTGTGGGAGGAGTGATGGGTCTTGGGTTGGGGTGCATTGTGATTAGCTTAGTTTTGAAGGCAGATCTTTGCAGAGATGCATGTTGTCAATGTAATGGACTTTTCTAAATATAATAGACAATGATGTTATGGTTTGATGTCAGTGTTCTGTGTTTATGTTCTTGAGTTTGGATTTTTAAAAGGTTATTTAAATTTTTCTGATGATGCATGGTTGTAGAATTACTTGTTCAATTATGTTTATGTTTCTTTCATAATGTGAGTAATCTATGTGTTATTGCGATGTATCTATAAGAGAAGGTATATGGTAACATGGTTATGGTTTTTCCGTTTCTAATTTTCTTACCATAGTAAGGTCATGGAATGCCTCGGGTGAGACTCATTTGTCTCTTGAACAAGGTGAAAATGTCGACGTTGTCCTAGACTATAGCGGTGCCTTGTTGGCCGTGAGCTTGAACATGGGTCCTACCCAGAAGTTATTCTTTTTTTCAACAGTGTGGTTCATTCTTGGTACCATATACATCACATTCGTAGATCTTTATGTAAGTTCCACCATTGTTTCAGGGTGGAAGAAAGGTGGTAATTATGTGGTTGACGTTCTTCAATTGCAACAGTTCCACTCTCGTTGATTTTCACCAACTGATTGTGTCATAGTCACAAGAGGTTTGTGTACACTGTTAATTCCCTTGGTTAAATTAATAGGGTGTTGTCTTGGCTTTTTGTGGATTTGGGTAGTTATGTGTCTCATATCCTTTTATCGTTAGGTTTTAATTTATGTTTTGGTATTCCTTTTATTTCACATAAGGTGTCAATGTTCTTTGTGTTATTTTTACATAATTTAGTGTCAGTTCCCTCCTTTGAACTGGTCGTTGTACTTCCCTCAATGACATCACTGACCCTCGACCTCACATGTATTTCTTTTAATTTCCCAGTGTTGGTATGTAGTGTTTTGTATTGAGGCACCTTTTCCATCTGGTTCTGAAAACGACTACGCCTCCACTTGTTATTTGTTCATTCAAACATCTCAAACCTCAATACACTTTTGTCCTTAAGAATTAAGTGTTTTTAGGTAGCTGAAATGAATTGTGGTCTTGGTTGGTAAGGGGTGCCAAGTAATTTTCCATTGCAACCTGTTAATCATCCATAAAATCTTTCATCAGTGGATGTTTTTTATTATACTGGGTTTATCACTCATTCCATTCATCACTCTTAATTTGTTAGTTTTTGTTATTCTGGGGTATTACTATCTTGTGGTAAGTCAAAACTTGGTCGTTCAATTAGCTCAAGTGGTTCTATTATGTTTTGTTTGCTGGTATTCTATAGAAATGCCTCATCAACAATGACTCCCTAGCCCCAGGGGTGGTGCTCCAGAGGCATCCTCTTCTAGACATTGATGACTTTTTGGTTGGGAATTAGTGGAAAACGTTTTTGACTTGACTCCCCTGAAGGTTAGAAAGGAGATTTTTCATTTGGAACCAAGGGAATCTAGGGATCACAAATATCACTCTGATTCAAAAATTGGTGGTAGCAGCCTTAAATGGGTTCATTATCTAGGGAAGTTCAGGAAGAGAAGACTGCATTTCCTCCACTCTATAACATTGCACCGTCAAATGGAAACACGACTCAGCATGGTAATTCGTGACAAACAGATTGGAAACTATAATATATTTTCAATACATGAGGAGATCAAGAGAATACTGAGAGACATTAGGTATTATTTGGATGATATAGTGGTTAGATTAAATCGCGTGGAACACTTCATGGTCTCAGACTCAGAGATAGACTCCAATGACTATCAGGACGCAGCTGCAGTCATCAATGTCCCACATATGAACATTGCTCATGCAAACTCTTCTCCTCACTCATCAGTTATCATTTTGGACTAGTACGTCCACCTTGCATGCTTTCTAGTTCTATTTGTTGAAAGCTAATCATTACTTTTGTAACCACTATAATTTTGTTTTGTGAGTAATGTAAGTGGTTCCTGGTTTTTCATTTTTTTATATCAGTTATAGTATGTTGTTTACTTTAGTCAATCGAAGGTATTTATGTATTCAATCCTTTGCATATCTATAATCTCAATAGTCTTTTAAACAAATTTTTTTATTATCTTATAAGATAGTCATAATCCTCTGGATATGTTGTAGACATGATAGTTTAATAAAAAAATATTCATAAATAACAATTAAAATCTATATATTATATTCAAAAATATTTTGTAAAAAATTTGTTACATGTGATACTTATTTTTAACCTATCAATTTTTTTCAAATTAAAAATAATAAATAGCATTATGCATTATAATCTAATAAAAAATTATCATATATATATATATATATATATATATATATATATATATATATATATATATAACTTCTGATATTAAAATATTTTTATAAATAAACATGACACCTCACATGTTTTTGGAGTGTACACAACGACGCATTTAATAAGATTGGTAAATATTTTGATTAAATGTTATTATTCTAATCATAACCATTGTTCAATAAGTGTTGAATCTCTAATTAATAAGAATGGTAAACATTTTGAATTAAATGTTATTATTCTATATCATAGACATTGTTAATCAAATGTTGAATTTATAATTTTTGTTAAATTTAAAGCCTCGCTTTATGATTAACTAATTTTTCATTTTTATTAAATTTATTTTTTAATTAATTAAGAAGTTAACATTGCAACCAATTCTATGTGTCTTTGGGTCTCTTACATTATATATTCAAAATAAGGATAGTAAAGAAAAATTGTATTTTTCTTAATTAAGAAGTTAATTCTTAATCTTAGTAACGAATGCCACAAGTTTTTAGTTCTCTTGCTAAATAATTAAAATAAATTTTTCATTTTAAAATATATTATTATTAGCAATTGCACTATATGTTGCAAAAGAAATGCTGTAAAGAAATAGCATAGGAAAGATTAACCTAGAATAAATAAGTTGTTGTAGAGAAAGAGCCATAGTGAAGAAATGAAAGGCAAATTTTGCTTACATGGAAGCAGGTCGTGAAGGTTTCAAAGATATTGATTATAAGAGTTATCAACCAAAAAATTTTCTTATAGATATTGAAATAGGCAATTGTGGGTGAAAACATATATGTAAACCAACATAATGAAATAAGTTGTTGCACAGAAGGAGCCATCCTGAAGGAATGAAAGACAAATTTTGCTTCCATGGAAGCAGGTCATGGAGGTTTCAAAATTTTGTTATAGATATTGAAATAGGAAATTGGAGTGAAAAACTTTTGGTGATTAATAATCTTGCGAAATAAGCATGAAATCAGCATGTAACTCAAATAAGATATTTTAAATACATTCAATTACAATATATTTTTTTTACAGAAGAAATTTGATATTCATTAACAAATTTTTTTTCTAAAGAGTATGTATATAGTTACAAACTGTTATGTAGTTACAAACTATTACAATTAAGTAATTAAAGGTAAATTTAGTGCTAATTAAGAAATCAGAATTATGAACATTCATCATTCTTGCTCAAGATAAATCATGTCCTGTAAAATAATTTTGAAATTTAAAAAAAAAATATCACATATTTTAAAAAAATTCATAATTATTTTAATTTTTTATATATTAATAAATATTACTCATGAATAATAAAACAATTGTAACATAAATAATATATAACAAAAAAAACCATGTATATTTTGAATAATAAAATAGTTGTAACAAAAATAATATAGAACAAGAAAAACTATGTATATTTATATGTATGAAAATTTAGATACATTTTATTAAGTATAATTTTAAAAGAATAATGGTTATAAATAATTAAAAATAATTTTTATTAAGTAGTTAGTTTAGATATATATTATTTATCAGAGGGATCATCTCTCTTTTCACTCTAAAAGAGGTTTGCATATCAAGACATTTGATCCGTCTCTCTTGGCTTTTGGCAGATCATTCATCTAGGCCATCTTAATTCCCCCTTTAAATAAACTATATTCCACATGAATACCATGGGCCAATACCATAGATTGTTTTTATAATTTATTATTATTTTATTTTATTACCTAAATTCAATTTAACTTATTAAAAAGAAAAAAAATACTAAAAAAAACACATATATAAACTATTTACATTTACATATAAAAATATAACAATTTTTTAAAAACAACATTTTAACTTAAAATTTATCAAAACCTAAATTCAATCTAACTTATTAAAAAGAAAAAAAAAATTAACATTATAAAATATATATATAACTATTTACTTGTGGATTTAATGGCATAAAACATTTCAATCGTCTAACATTTGATCTAATGGCCTAGACATGGACACAATGACAGCTAAAGAAGTTGTTTTTAAATAAAAATACGTTATGGAATAATTACGGCATAATTAAACGAAGTCTTTTACTTGAAGTAAAATATTTGTGGATAGTGCATTTTATTTTAAGAAGGGTTCGTAATTTGTACATTGCTTGTGGCTCTTTCGCCTATATACTTTGAAATTTTTGTGTCATTTTAATGTCATTTTATGGATGTTGTGTTCAATTAGTTACATCAAACGTATATTTTTAAGGGGATGGAACCTTATACTTTTTCATGGCTCAATACAAATTTCATGGCTCAATACAAATTTGCATTTGCCCCTTATATTTTGAAAACTCTATCTGCATATCCATTAAGTTTATTCATATGTTATCTCCATGCTAAGACTTAAGCTTGATTTTTGTTCACCAACTTACTAAAATGTGGATGGAAATTTATTGTTGAAAGTTTATACAACATTAATTAATATAACATGTAATTACTTACCATGGTGTCAATATGCAAAGACTTACGCTTGATATTGGTCACTAACTTACTAAAATGTGGATGGAACTTTATTTTTGAAAGTTTATGCAACATTAATATAACGTATAATGCTAAACATCACTAAGGCTTACTTCTTAACCATTTATAAAACATATCATATTACCTATACCACCACTTACAACATGCATATGTAAAATAATAAAGGCAATAACTTGATTTAAATAATCTTTAGACTTACTAAATTTTATCATCTTGCAATTAGAATATCAACATGCATGACATGGCTACTAGATTGGATAAACCATTCAACACCATGTAATATATTTTTGTCCAATTTAGTTAGCCTTCTCTATTCACATTTTGATTCCGAACAACTACTAAAATGTGAGCTATTAAGTTTCTCTAACCATGTTAATGTAAAAGTCTTTATACAATATTAATTATTGATTTTTGCACACATTATTATATCAAGATGAAACTGAATCTTATTAAATTTTCCCAATATTATATTTATATATATATATATATAAATGACTTGGAATGAAAGTATGGGAAATCTCAAAGTATTTCTCCACATTTTGTGGATGGTAAACTAGGTAAATTGCTAGCCTTAATTATGAAGTCTCGACCCAAGAGAATTGAATAGAGTCAAACCCGTGATCAATAACAACTAGCAACAATATCAAAGAAATCCATATTTGGCTCTAAACAACTTGAGCTAACCCTTGGATATATATATATGGTGATGCAAAAATTTGCAATTAATTAATAACAAGTGTATAGAAGCTCTTCAAAAATCTAAGATACATAGAAGCATCTCATAATTAATAATAGACTCAACAAATGAAACTTTGGTAAAAGAATATCTAATTTAACAATAAAATTTCTTTAAAAAAAGATGAATAATTTAAATTGTAGATTTATTAATGACATTATTTTTTGATACTTGATGTAGATACATTAATGTAGGTAAAACATGTTTTTTCGTTTAATCGACGATAAATTGAATAAGTTAGAGTAAATTCCATAGTTTCTCTATAAATTCCTTATCAAGATGTTATATAATAGAAGATGATTGCTTTAAAATGATGTAGGCTTATTTTTTTTGTAACTTTTACAAACTTACGATACATTAAGTATTTGAATGTTTGGGTGGCGATGGGATCATTAAAAACATGTTTGGGTGTGAGGGGATGGATAATCTAAGAAGTGTATCATTATTAAATTATTTTTAGCTGGAGGAAAATGATCTAAGAAATGTATGCTCATTGTTAATTTAAAATCAAAGAAAATGAAGGATAGTCCATAAGTGTTTACAAGTAACATAAAAATGTTAAAAACTTGTAAAGAGGTTATTTTTTCATATAAGAGGGGAAATCAACATATAGATATAATAATAACGGTTGATCGTAACAATTATGTCATAAGATGACATCTTCTTTAATTTCCATGCACCTTAGATTATTGCTTCTACCCTCGAATTGAGTTGTACCAACAAGTCATGAAAATATCCTTAACAATAACTATAAATTCCATCCTAAACTAATGTTCATCCTATCATATTTCCATTTAAAATTAACCCACTAAAACTTTATTTACTAACATATGAAACTTTTTTTTACATGTGACATATGTATAATACCATTAATATATATAAATGAACCTGATACGCATGGTGTTAAAATTATGAAATTGTGGTCAAATTCCATTTTGGACAGCTTAGATGTTTGATATCATGAGTGCATTAGATTATTCTTTTCGAGAGGACCAAAATCGACCTATAGATCGCCCCAATCGGTTAAGCGGAAGTTAAATTATGAATTATTTTATTTATTAAAATGAAATGGAATGGGTCGGCCTAAGCACATGTGGATTTAGTCAAGTCGGCCTCAACCCCAAGTGGACCCTCACGAAATTTATAAATAGAAGTGACCTTAAGCTCATTCGCACACATTTTCTCAAGTGATTTTCTTCTTGCACTTTTTATCTTGGCGCATCTCTCCTGTTTTGGCTCGCACAGGTTCGATGGAATAATTTTGTGGAAGGGTCAGAATCATAGGTGAGGGGCTCACTCTGATCTAGAGATTTTGGCCCATAGCCGCAGGCACAAAACTAGTGAAATCTGATCAGAGCCGTGGGCACAACGTGGCAAGGTAGTGGCCAGGATGCCATAGTCGCAGGAAGAGAGTGTCAAGGTAGTGGCTATGTTTTTGAGGCCATATCGGGTTGATTCAGGCCAAAGACACAGGCAGAGAGTGTCCTGCCAGTAGCAAGGAAGCTATAGCAACGGGCACAACATCTTGTGGGTGTGACTAAGGGTTTTTCTGATTAGATCTGAGTTATATCAACTGCAGTTTCTCATGAAGTGCTTCCAAATATTACCTGCTTAGTCACAGATGCTTGTGGTCTGTCTTTGATAACATCCTGGATTCAAATCTAGGAATTAACAGTTGATATTAGTTGGCCTCAGTGATCTATTGGATCATTTTTTCTTGATGTTGTAGATTTGCAGATCTGTAGATATGTTCAGTATATTTCCACTACAGATCTGTTAAACACCATGTTAAACACACACATGGTGTATGAGAAAGATAAACACACACACACACAAGAGACTCAACACACAATGAAGGATAAGTGTGAGGCTTTCTTATTTTTCCATTATACATGATGTACATTTATAGTACAGTGGTGTGACTCTTGGTTTCACATTCCAAGGTCACTTGGACTCTATTGTGACTTTTCGCATTCCACACCTACCCATGGAGGATTAGGTGTTCCAACATTCCCCCCCTTAATCCGAAGGGGTATGTGTGAGTCCAAGAAGAGAGTTGTAATACAAATCTGCAAGGTATACATGGCAGCACTTGGGCTGAATCAACTCTTTGAAATGTTGGAAAAAATAGGTGGTTTAAGGATGACCACCAACATTGGAACACAATACTTGTTGCAGTTCCTGGAACTCTTCCAAAACTGGCAAGAAGATAAAAGCTTCTGCTAGAGGAATTGTCCCTCATAAAAAAGGGAGACCTTCAACCTAAAAGAAGAGAGGTCTACTACCTGTGATGGTTTTAGGATTACCAACAACTCTGTAATGCTTGAAGCATTTCCTGGAACTCAACCAAAGCTGGCAAGAAGCTAAAGGCTTCTGCTAGAGGAAGTGTTCCTCATATATGAAAGGGAGACCTTCGACCTAAAACAAGGGAGGTCTACTACCTGTGGTGGTTTTAGGTTGTCCACCAACCAAAGATGATGGTTTAAGGTTGTCCACCAACTGAAGGCATGATCATGGGCATTCGTGTCTCTGGCTACATCTCTGAATATGGAATGACGAATTGTGGCTCAGGCTCGCTTGAACTGCTGGCTACAACTCTGAACATGGAATGAGAGATTGTGGCTCAGGCTCGCTTGATCTGTCGTCGAAGCTTGTACATGACCACCATTTCCCCCCCTGTCAGGGACAAGGTGAGATGATGGCAAAAACTCAACTGCAAGTTTGCTCAATATCTGTGAACAAGTTCTGACATGTGTCTTAAACATCTTCTTGGCTGCTGATGCCCATTGCCAAGAAGCGATCCATCCAAGATGAATCTTGGTTCTTGCAGGAGGCTTGTGTCTGAAGCATCTGTCTGAATAATGGATGTGCCGACCATAGTGCTTTCATGGATGAATATCAAAACAATGATCTTTGATATGGCCAACTCGATCACAGTGTTGGAATTTTTCAATCTGTTGTTGTTGTTGTGGAGCAGGATCTGGAACAGCTGCAGGTGAACTGTCATACAAGAATCTGGCACTCTGAAATATGATGGGCTTGGTGTAGTCTGGAATATTAAAGGACACATCCTTGTCATATCCAAGACCAGTTTGGTGCTTGTTGTGGACAAGCTCTTCCCAAGGTTTGATGATAGGCTTAGGAAGTGCAGGCTGAGCTGCTGCATCTGCATGAAAATCCGCTCTTGTGCAAGGAACTGAATGGGAATCAACTTCAAATTTACTGACTTGCTGCTGATGGGAGTCCTTCTCAATCTTCTGAATAGAAACAGGTTCAGAATGGTGACTCTTTTGCTGAAGTCCATCTCGCTGAAGCTGAGATTCCAACTGCAAAAACTCAATCTTTTCTTGTGCATCTAGCAAACAACTTTGAATGTTACAAAGAGTATCCTTGCTCATTTTTACCATATCATGAACATTTGAATGAAAGAGGTTATTCAACAACTCTAATGCCTCATTGATTTTAGTCATTTTCAACAACTTAGGCTCAAAAAATGAAAGGGTGTTGGCTTCAACCGAAAATGCACCCGTTTACAATGTGATTCTACTTCCTTTCAAAAATTACAAATGACTCAAAAGAATTTCCAGCTATGGAAATCTCAAAGTACAAAATGTGTTGATTGCAACTATGAAGAAGCAATACAATGTCAATATCTCTGCAAAAATATTTGAATGTGCAGCAAAAACACTTGTGCAAGAAGCCTTTAAGGCAGCTGAATTTTTTCTTCAAATAACTGGTTTGCAATGATGGCAAACTTGTCTTCACGTGTAAATTTCTTCAAAAAATCACCCTCTTGTATATGCCACAAATCATAAAATGTAAATCTCACTTTTCTATATGTATTCAATCCATCTACTCATATGCCATTTCATCTTTCATGCTGTTCAATTCCTCTTCTTCCTCTCTCTCTGCTGTTTTTTTTTTTTTTTAATAATTAAATTAAAAAAAACTTGAAATTGGGAAAATTATTAAAAGGAGGGGGGACTAAGAGAAATTTTATTAAAAAAGATTAATTATAAATGAGAATTAATTTAGTGGGAGGGGAGGGAAATTTATTGGAGGGAGGGTTTTAATTAGAAGTAAAATTTTAAAAAATTGAAAAACCTGGGATTAACTGTGCGTGGAGGGAGGGAGACCGAGCGGCCATTTGAGAAGAGGGGTGAGATGAGACGGTGTGAGTGGGAGGCGAGAGGAGGGCGGCGATAACCGTGAGGGGGAGGGGTGGAGAGGGCGTGGTTTGGGAGTCAGGTGGGAGTTTTAGCGTAGATGGGGAGTGTTGTAGAGCGAGCGGGGGTGTGTGAGGGGGAGGGCGTGTGTATGCGCAAAGAGGGAGCAGACGGGATGAGTGTGGAGAGGGGGTAGCAGAGGTGGTGTGAGAAGGGGGGGGGGCAGCGTAAAGCAAGAGGGGTATAGCAGCTGTAGTGTGAAGGGGGTGGGAGATAAGGGAGCAGGGGGCAGATTGTGTGTGTGTGAGGCAAGAGTCCTGTGAGGGGGTGGGTTTGGTGTTGCAGATGCCGTGGGGGAGTGTTGGAGATGCTCAGGCCGAGTTGTGAGATGAAGGCCACGTAGGGAAGTGAAGTGAGATTGCAGGGGCGTGGGGAGCGCAAGAGCAGAGGGGGTCGAAAGGCCGTTTGTTGTAGAATTTATTTATTTATTTATTTTTAAACAGCAGAGAGGAGGGCCAGAAGGCTTGAAACAACTCAGAAATTTTTTTCTTCTTAAAACAGTAGAGAGAAATTATTTCAGAAATGATGCAAGAGAGATGCAGCAGAGAATATTTTTCCAGCAGTAGAAAATGCAGAAGTGGGGGCAACTGCAGAATTTTAGTCTTCAAAACATCAGATTTTTTTCAAATATACAACAATCTACTCCATTGCAGAATTTAACAGTATTCAGAAATCTTTTCCATTAAAAAACCCAGAAAGTTGCAGAGATTTTTCAATGAAAAACTCAGAAATTTTCCTTTCAAAAACCCACTTTGAAACACTATTCCAGTAGCTCTTAAAAATGCATAATTTAATAGGCAAAAATTGCAGGAAGAAATAAAAAAGAAAACCTTCAGGTGCGCAGTGCTGCTCTTCTTCAAAAACACTGCTGCTCTTCTTCAAAACCACTTTCTGAATGTGGCAAAATTTCTGCTGCAGAAACTCTCTAAATGCTGCAAAAATGCCAAGAATTTTGCAGATATGCACAGGCCATAAACACAAATGGCTCACTCAAGGTTGAGCTGGTTATGGATGTATCAGCTTCGATACCATGTTAAACACCATGTTAAACACATACATGGTGTATGAGAAAGATAAACACACACACACACAAGAGACTCAACACACAATGAAGGATAAGCGTGAGGCTTTCTTATTTTTCCATTATACATGATGTACATTTATAATATAATGGTGTGACTCTTGGTTTCACATTCCAAGTTCACTTGGACTCCATTGTGACTTTTCACATTCCACACCTACCCATGTAGGATTAGGTGTTCCAACAAGATCAGGCCCTCAAAGATTCATCTATGGTTCTCTGAATTTTCTGCTCAATGAAAACAATGTTCAAAAATATGCTACAGGCAGGGACAGTGCATTACAGTTATTAGAATCAGGATCCTTCAACAGAAGTATTTTTAAGGTCATATTATGGATGTGCTATTTGTTTCACTACATTATGAAGATATGGATCTATGGATCATTGTATTCTTGTTTTCTAAATCGTTTGATGACAATCTAAAAAGAAGAATTTACAAGAGTTTTCCCCATAGTGGGTTTTTCCCTAGTCTCAAACCAATCCTAGTGTCTATATGTGTGGATGTTTTTCTTCCTTTGTTCCTTTATGTTCTGATACATAGATGATGTTGATAATGATGTTGTTTTTCTTTCTACATAGTTGCATAAGCTAATGGTTAATAGTGTAAATATGAATAATGATATAATGATATGGGGTGAACTTAATGTGCTTATGAAGAAATGAAACTATCAAAGCAAAGATCAATGTGGCCCTATAAAAAAAAAACAAATTACACATGGAGCTGTTAAATAAATTCTCTATTGATTATTTGTAAAGTATGTAACAAATATCCCATATCTTTCAACATAATAAACAAGAAAATTCACTTTCTAGATATTCATTTTCCTCATTTTAGGTATAGGATACAATTATTATATTATAAAGTAGATATTATTCTTCTTTTTTCACAATTTGGAAAAATATGACTTATCTTTCAACATAATGAATAAGCAGATTCACTTTGATATTCATTTTCCTCATTTCACGTTAATCAAATTTCTTACAAATATCCATGAGTTTGGTAGATCCATAGTTAAGACGGATCTAGGTTGGTTTTACAAATATTTAATTAAAAGAAATATTAAAAGATTTTGGAGGACTATTTTTTTTTTCTTTTTGTGAATTAACCTTTTTTCTTTGATTTAAGAAATGGTATTGGCTTTAGTAAAGAGTAAAGATCTTTAAAATTTTACCTAATTTGGAATTTTAATGCGGTAAAAAAAATTGTTGAAGGTAAATTTATGATCCATTCAAATTCAAGGTATATGATAAAAGAACTATTAAACACAAGAGATAATTTTATTGTAATTGTTTTTCATTTTTGTTTAGAGTTAACATTAATTTTTAAAACTTTTATTATTATTTTATTATACAAACATGCTTAAGCATCATTCTAGTACTATAAAATGCACTTTTTAATACAATAAATTAGATATAAATATTATAAAAAAATGATTTACATAAATCAATTTAATAAAATAAATAAATAAATTTCCAATATATATATATATATATATATATAACAATTTTAGGTGTGAATAGAGTTCACGCATAACCTAAACCAAAGATATATGATACATAATTGTAGGCTATACGATCTATTGTGATTAGTGATATTAGAAAAACTAAAAAGGGTTGTAGAATTACATAGATAAGCTTTATTAGTCCCTGCCACCTGCGGCATGGCAGGGACTATTGTAATCATTTTTTGGAGCTGCATTAGTTCGTGCATGAGAACGAGATGGACAGATTCAATTTATTATAAAGTTTTAAAAACCACTTTTCGCATCTGCCAGTAATGTTCATGTAAGGTTGATGTAATAGCCAATAAGCAATTTGGAGGTCTTATTTGGCCTCATATCGAGGGCAAATGTATCAAAACTTAAGGTAAGTGTGAATTGATTCCAATTTTTTCCATTTCTATTGACTAATGCTAACATTAGTTAACAAAGATTTTATATTTTAGAGGATTTACAGAGAGCTCGACAATGTTTAAAGGCCATATTTTCATGTTCCAGATGTCATATGTATGGTGGCTTCGCCGGTAGCACGCGTTAATGAACTAGCCATCTTCTCAGAGCTAAGCCATTACCTGGAGGGATCTGCCCATGTAGCGAGGAGGGTACATTGGTCTGCAGCGAGGAGGGTACATGGATCTACAGTGTGGAGGAAGGTTCGATTTCCGGTATCAGTTGGCAGAGGATCTAGATGATGTTGTATGTGAAGGGGTGTTGCTGCCCCATTGACCTTTGCAGGTTCGAAACCACTAAAATCCTAGTCCAATTATCATAGATGCACATTTTCAGCATAAAGATTCATGGACGTAAAATTATTTAAACGATTTCAGCAGTATTAGGGTTTTTTGGGTTTACTTGTTACGGGTTTTTTCTAGGGCAGATTTTTAGTGTTCCCGCAGGATGCATAAAAATATCTAGTGTTGGAACCCAATGTTGTTATGTTCTACTTTGGTGCTCTTGCTGCAGCCATGAGGAGGGTACATGGATCTGCAACGTGGAGGAAGGTTCGGTTTGCAGTATCAGTCGGCAGAGGATCCAGAATTGCACTTGCTTCTAGATTGATTTAGTGAGAGAAGAAAGCTTCCTACTCATTCACGACTACTCACCCCTTCCACTGATCATCTTGCTCCACCATCCAGCCTTCCCTGGTGTGGATCTACTTTTTATTACTTGACAAAAGTGCCTGCTATAGAGTGACTTATTACTTTACTAACGGGACTTGCCTATTCAAAAGAAAGGGCTAACAACTGTAAGATGAACAAGAAAAAAAATAAAACACAGATCCTGAACCTATAGTAGATCTCGCAGCAGAGACAGGAAAGGCTAAGTCTGTAGTATAAGCAGCGGTAAAGGCAACCCTGTATTCGGTGGTTTGAGAGCCACATAACTATCAACATCTCTTGAACAAGTAGTAGCAGATCCATATTGAGATTCAGATGCACAGATAAGGTGAAATAACTCAATAATGAAGTTTCTGGCCAATAGAACTAGTCACTTCTCCACTGTTTCAGATGAATCAGATCAGAATGGCAGGACCTTCGTAGGTTAGAAACCACTAAAATCCTAGTCCAATTATCAAAGATGCACATTTTCAACATAAAGATTCATGGACACAAAGTACTTTAAACGATTTCGGTAGTATTAGGGTTTTTTGGGTTTACTTGTTCTTGAGTATGGGTTTTTTCTAGGGCAGATCTTTAGTGTTCTCACAGGATGCATAAACAGATCTGGTGTTGGAACAAAATTTTGTTATGTTTTGCTTTGGTGCTCTTTCTACGCGCAGCTATAGGGGCTGAGCCACCATGTCATCCATATGCAGTAGTAATTGTTCCAATTCGTAAAGCAAGAGTTTTAGAAGCAGTTGATCTTGTCGGCTGAGTGGACTAGTACACGATGTCCCTTGTGTGTCTGAATAGTCTCTATTCTTGAACTGTATGGTATTATATTCTCTATTCTGTATCAAGGCTTGAATGCATTGTAGCTGAAAGTATTACAAATGGAAACAAACTAGACATGTGTCTAAAGCATATGACATCTGTTGGGCTAACTGAGATACATAAGAGTTGGTGAAGGTGATTTGATAGAGGTGAAAAATTCACATCATATATAATAATTTTTAGGTACATGTTAGTTGCTAATGTTTTTTTTAACACATTTCACTTCGTTATATTACATACGTGGTTGTTATTATATAGTGTAGTGAAATGGTCAATGTGCGTTATTATATAATATAGTAGTGCAATGGTTAGATTCTATATCATGAATGTTTCATGTCTTCCTGAGTTTTCAGAAGAATGTTGTGTTTGTGGTTTGTGTAGACAATCTTGAAAGACAGGAGGGATTCTGTTGATCAGAAGAATTCTACATCGAGTAATTGAATCATGTTAGTGTGTTATCTCTGTGTTTCTGATCTAACTAGTAATTTGGTCTTGGTACTTGTATTTAGAGCAGTTATTGCTTGCATTTGGTTTCTTTTGGACTCCTATTCAATGGCTCTTCTTTCAATTGATCTATTCATGGATAATGTAATGAATCACATGTGTAAAGTTCAAATTATATTAAAAACAAAGAAACATAATGCTGCTATGATATTTTAGGCTGTGACATCCGCTTTTGTCTATTTCTATTATCACCAGCTTGCTTTATTGGAATCCTAGGTCTTCTTTAGAAAATTTATCAGTTGTCTCATTTAGCTCTTTTTTTACATGTTGAAATAATACATTTTCAAATCTGTTTCTTTCTACTTTGACTTATTCCATTATAGATATAAGAGTCGACTTATTCAGATTATTAGTTTGATTTTCCTAGTCTGTTAATAGCTCTGTGTTTCCCAATATCAAAGGACTCGATATTCATGTTCACTGCAATTTTTGAGAAAAACCATGCAACACACATCTCATGTTTGTTATTTGTGCCATGTCCAAATGCTTCTTTGAAGAAAATGTGCTTTTTTGCAAAAATTGTAAGGTATGCTGCCAGATGCACAAATAACTAGAAGGCCTTGTCTTTGCTTCCTCAAAGTATCTCCACACTTTTGAGAAATCGAAGACCAAAAATTATATAATACATGAAGTTTTTACCTTCATTGGCTTATATGATTGAGAAACTGTAGATGATGTATTTTTGTTAAACGAGATTAAGTGTTTTGTTTTTATAATTTCGTAAAGCTAGATAACAAGACTACAATTTAAACTGGGTTAGGAATGAACAATGCTTCTACTAATGTATGTGCTATCAAGCTTAAAGTTGTACACAATTATAGAGATAAGTTGTTCCATAACAATGGTGTTACATAGATAAGCTTATCTTATGCTACCCATAAACCACCAGTATTTAAGGATGAAACAACAGAGAAATACTAAAAGCAAGAGAAATTTGGGACCTCTATTACTTCCCACAGAGAAATCTCTTTCATTTCCCTCAAAACATCAAATAATTGAAGCAAAACCCTAAACTAGGTCTACTCTCTCTTTGTAAGAAAATGCTCTAGAATTGTACAAGAAAAAATATTGTCAAAGTCACCTCCTTCTTTTTGACAGAATTCAACAACGCTATTATGATATTTTTCAATACTTTTATCACTTTCAAGCTTGTATCGATAAGTAATTGCACAATAGGTTTTGAACCTATTTCCATGGCATCTCATCACACATACTTTGCATATGCTGGCTCAAAAATAGAAGGATACTTGAACCCGTTCATGGTATATCCATGTGCTGGTTGCTTTACCCTCCGGGGGAAAGGACTACCCATTTCTTTGAATAATAAAATACAGAAATCCTTCTCATATAGATGGGTACTTCTATCAGGCAGGAAGGCCAAGACGCTTTCCTTTAGGCTACGAGGAATTTGATTTGCCACTTTCCCCCTTTCTGCTCCAGAATAGCTAAGGCTACATGGTTGTCCTCGAGCACGAATCAAGTGACTTGTTGAAGCTTTGTTCAAAGGAGGGACGTTTTCCCTCATCTTCATCCCCATGCAACAGCATTAGGAGGCATTGAGGTTCCCTCCCAAGTAGTCTGATGCAAGACACTCCTATTTCCAGTGTTTTGGCTCTCAACAATGCTGGCATTTGTATGGCTCCACTACTGCTCTATATTTTTCCCTTTGATTTTAAGCTCTATATCTTAGATTTTATAGATCATATCTGCATTTATATTGCTTTTATAATAGTGGCCTTGGCACTCCCACTTTGTAACAATGCTAACATACTTAGCAATCCCACTGACCTCTTTGTGGTCATTCGTTAGCCATTATTAAAATTATATTATCTTATCCTCTGGAACATTGGATTAAAATTGCTAACAAAATGTCACAGATTCACTAATGCCGGAACATTGGCGTAAACTGACAGAAAGGAAAGTGTGAAGTTTTCCTTTGTATAAAAATATATAGGTTGAGGGATTTTATATAGTATAATTTAATTATTGTTTATTGTTTTAATTTCAGATTTGAGAACAACGTATCTCATATTGCTGATTTCATTAGGGGAATTTTGAGGTCTAAAATGAGCCTCTAAAGAAATTATAAAATAATAATTGAAAAAATCAACTAAAATTTGATGATGTCATCAAATTTTAGAGGGAAAAATGGAAAAACTATTTTTTCAACTCATATTTTCAACTTATCTCCCAAAGTTTTTACTCAAATTTCGAGCGGGAGTACTCGTTGGATGTGAAATTTAATTCCCCACCCAAGGAGTACCCATGTTGCATACTTTCGATGGGTCCTACTACACGAAAAATGAGAAATACATAAAAAAACGTGATTACAATCACGTTTTTTATGTATTTCTCATTTTCGTGTAGAAGAGTTCATCGAAAGTATGCAACATGGGTACTCCTTGGATGAGGAATTAAATTCCGCATCCAACGAGTACTCCCGCTCGAAATTTGAGTAAAAATTTTGGGAGATAAGTTTAAAATACGAGTTGAAAAAGTAGCTTTATTATTTTATTATTTTTTAATATTTTTACTTTTTTACTCCAAAAATGGTGAATCATCCATTATGGATGACATCATCATCTTGAATCCTATTGGTTGTTATAAAGTTTATTTTTGTTGTACATTTTTCTTATGAGGCCCATTTTAGACCTCAGAAATTTTTTCCCTAATGAACATTTTGAAAAATCAAGTACTAATTTTAGTTCCTTTGACTTAAATCATTTCACTTTTATAAAATGCTGTAAAGCTTCCTCACTTTTAGTGAATGGTGTCATTTAGCAAAAATTTTGCTAGTGAAGCATCAACAACAACAGAACAATTTAAAATGGTGAAAACTTAAGCAACATAGTTTCACAAATTCACAGATCATTAAAGTACATCCTGAAGCAGAGCTTTCATGCTTGTCTAAGCAACACCAGTCCTATTATAATTAGAAGTGACTTTGTAGATGTATATGGAGCTTTAACAATGAGTAGAATTCCTATGTTGCAGGAGTCTAAAATTTTCAGAAAAGTACTATATCATTTGTGATGTTAAAAAATCAGTATTTCCTAGGAAAGACTTTAGATAGGTGGATTCCATTATCATTATTGAGTTTTTACAATGCCATCAGGAGTTTTTATCAGAAAAAATCTTGAGAAGCACATGTATAGATATAAAATGGATACAGAATACTAGGAAAAACAATACTCAGAATGATTGTCAGGCAAAACTATTAACCCATGCAGAAAGAATGCATACACAGAATCAGTTATTGCAACCAGCAAAATATTGGAAGAGTCAATTCAATTAAGCACAGATTTTTGTTTAAACAACCTAAGATCAGTTGCAACGATATAGGATGGTAAAAACAGGATAGAAGATTTGTTGCAGTCAGGAGAGAATTGATTGCACTCACTAAGAAAAGCTGCATGGACAAAACAAGGATGGTGCAGATACAGCAACAGGATCAGCCACATTAGCTTAGAAAAACACACCAGCAATGAAAAGTAGATACGTATGACGCAACGAAGGATAAATATTAACATATGTTTATGTCCATGAGAAATAAGATAAGATGAGATGATTTTCATGAATTGCAATGAATGGCAAGCTGCAATACAGAAACAACTTCTATTACTACTCTACCGAAGTTAGGATTAAGGAAAAGACTATATGGACCATTTGGTCTCCCACTCCTGTCACATTAACATAGCCACAACACTTTTGATGGAATAAACAGGGAATGTTACTGAGCTCTCATCATTGCAAAAATTTGCCTGAACCGTTCCACTCTGTTTCTATCTATGATAAATTGGGGCATGTGATTATTCTCTGTTCCACTTGTTGTTCCAATGCATTATGGAGTTATAAGTGTACATAGTCTAACAAAGCCACTGATCACCCATAAAAAAGATCACTAACTTTGCCTCTAAAAGAATGATTGGAGCAGAAGTATCTCTTTATGCAATGTATCTGATGCAAGCACGCACTGAAGCTCCTTACTTGTAGAGAACAATTAGTTACCAAAAGTTACTTGATTTCCATTGATTAGAACTACATCACAAGGCAAAGTTCAGACTGGTTTCTACTTAAATTTAGTTCAAACCCACTAGAGGAATACAATATTCCTTCTCTTAGTGTCCCATCACAATTTCAACTCCTTGTTAAAAGCATCTGCTCTTGGCCTTACAAGTAGGAGCGTATTACATACTATTAATAGTTACTACGGATATTAATACATTCAATTCTTTATAAAAATATTGTTTTATAAGTTATTATTAATTTATCCTTTTATGATATTATCAATGTACTTACCAACAAAAATTAACACGGAACTGAGTTGGTATCATTGCTATTGAAGGCATAAGGTTCTTAGGGGACTGAAAGCACGTTTTAATGCCTTCTGAGGAACATAAAACCTATTGTTCTCTTATATACATGCCTCTGTTACTTCCCACAGATAACAGAGGGATATTTATAGGTGCAATTTGTGTAGTGTTGTGCAATTTAGAATTAGATGTCAAATTTGTGAATATGTCTAATCAATCACACACCTAAATTAGTACTTCGGTCCTATATATATATATATATATATATATATATATATATATATATATATATATATATATATATATATATATATATATATATATATATATATGTGAGCGACCTAATAAGCGAAAGTCGGCCCCTAAGCGAAGTGATCTCCTTTCGTAGCTTCTGTCAAAATTTTCTGTTAAACCGAGTCCTCCTCCTCCACGTGGTCTTCTCCAACTTCTTTGGTGTTATCTATCAAATTCGAGGAATTTGATAAATAAACATATTCGACAACCGTTGAAAATTTAAAATATATCTCTCAGCTTTATATTCCACCGCCAAACCTTATAACCAAGGTTTTAATCCTTCGAACCTTATATAAATACCCGACGCCTTTTAAAAAAATGACTTATAATGGACCTTTGGTTCCGGCCCCACATATATAATCGATTTCCCAATCAAATTCTCACACCGTACCTTGGTTAACCTCCGGGCTACTTCCAAGCATGACCACCATCCGATGGCTCCCCTCCAGATCGACGGCACCCAACAATATCGCGCAGTCTCCTTGGTCGAACGTTAATGCGCGATGGTAATGTGAAAAGGTGGTTTTGGAACTTCGCCCAACGCCACGTGTTGGCTGTTCTATGGAATCACTAGCAATTGGAGAATACTGCTTGCTCCACAAAAGCGGTGCGATATGGACAATCCAGGTTTTCTAATCCACTCACGATTTTGAAATAGTGTTGACCAGAGTTCAATCCGGGTTACGTTATCCTTCTTATTCAGTTAACTCAGGTCTATCCTCGGTAGGGTTCCAATTAACAACAAACAAATGTAATTCTCTTTCGACAGGATTTTCACTATCATTAGGATAGAGTTATTCGACCACAATTTTACGCGGACTTCTTCTATGAATGGAGATTTATTCAACAGAGCATGTTCGAACAATTTTGAGGGAAAAAATAGACAGAGGGATGTGGAATCTATACAATATTTCAACTCAGTAATTACATACTCACAGAGTTCAATCTTCTCACAATTAAACAAAATTCCTCACAATATCAATTCGAGACAGTTGATAATCAACAGGAACCGAAATTCATTCAACCTGAAGAAATTGCTTAAACCACAATATTTTATTGCAGAAATCTCCCCCTCAATGCATCCGAGGGATACAATTTATATACATTACAATGTGTCTCTTCGGTTCCTCTGTGAGGACCGTTTAGAAAATCAAAAGCCTAATTACAATTATTCAACTAACTGAAACATGACAGATGGATCGAACCTAACTATTCGACTTCTACAATTCTAAAAAATCTAAATGAAACAGTCAGCTGAGGTATTGACACCTAACTGTTACAATTCAAATGTTTTCAAACCCTCCTAGCCACAACATGTGGACAAAACCTCCTTCATTGCTGGCTAGTGTCTAATTCCCCTGCATCAGACTCCCGAGGGTAATTTTCTTCATGGGCTCCTGTCCATGAGCTCTTCCATTCATCTGCCCATCTTCTGCAACATTCCTTCAGTCATCCAAGTGGCATCTTCCTCTGGCTTGTCCTTCCATTTGATTAGGTACTGAAAGTACTCTTGTCCTCTGGTCTTTCTGGACACTCTTTTATCCAATATCTTCTCTGGTTGCAATGGTTGTGCTGGAGGTAGCTGCTCCTTCCACTCAATCTATTCCTTGTCTGCTGATCTTTCTTCTGCACCATCATCCTCATACTTGTACAAATCTGCAACATTAAAAATGGGAGATATCCCAACATCAGGTGAAAATTCAATCTCATAAGCATTTGTAGAAAACTTTCTAAGTATCTTGCATGGCCCAATCTTTTTGAACTTCAGTTTGTTGTACTGCTTCTTTGGGAATATCTCCTTTCTCAAGTGTGCCAAAACCAAATCTCCTACTTCAAAATGAACTTCTTTTCTGCTCAAGTTTGCTCTGCTTTTGTATCTGATGTTTCTGCCTTGTAATTGTTGTTTCACTTGTTCATGTATGGCCTGGATCTCTGAAGCAAATTCTTCACCATCAGCACTTCTCATCTCTACCCTTCCCAGATTTCTTAACTCTGATATTCCCCTGGGGTGCATTCCATAGATGATATGGAATGGGCTCTACCCTGTGCTCCCATTTGGTGAGTCATTATATGCATACTATGCCTAGGGAAAAATATGATCCCACTGCTTGGGATGCTCTCCTGCAAGGCTTCTCAACAAATTTCCCGGACTCCTATTCACTACCTCAGTTTGTCCATCAGTCTGGGGATGATAAGCTGAGCTGAAACTCAGTTTGGTACCAAGTTTCTTCCACAGTGTCCTCCAAAAATGGCCCACAAATCTGGTGTCTCTGTCTGAAACAATACTCTTGGGCAACCCATGCAATCTAACAACTTCTTTGAAAAACAAGTTAGCAACATGGGTGGCATCACTAGTTTTATAACATGGGATAAAATGTGCCATTTTGGAGAATCTTTCCACCACAAAAAAGATTTCATCATTCCCTCTCTGATTCTTGGGCAATCGTAGAACAAAATCCATACTCACCATGTCCCAAGGCATGTATGGAATAGGCAAGGGAGTGTACAATCCTGCATTCTAGCTCCTTCCTTTGGCATATTGACAGATTTTACAACTCTTCACAAACTTATCCACTTCTGTCTTCATCTTGGGCCAGTAATAGAAGTGACTCAGCTGCTCATAATTTTTTTCAGTACCAAAGTTTCCAGCAAGTCCACCACTATGCTTCTCCTTGATCAAATTTTCCCTCATGGAACATTTTGGTACACACAGTTGGTTTCTCTTGAACAACAAGTCTTCCTGCAAGAAATAATCCAGCCACTGGCTTCTATCTGTTAGAACAGGGTTACAACATGCTTCAAATGCTTCCTTAAAATCTGAATCTGTTTTGTACAATTCTTTGAGAAAATCAAATCCTACAACTTCAAAATTAGTTTCTTGAACAAGCATGTGCCTCCTACTCAAAGCATCAGCTACTTTATTTGCTTGGCCACTTATGTGTTTCAAAACAAAGTTAAAACCTTGGAGATATTCAACCCATTTGGCATGCTTATGATTCAACTTGGGCTGTTGTACAATATACTGTAAAGCATGAATATCAGAATATAATACAAATTCTTTTGACATCAAATAATGCCTCCACTTTTTCAATGTCTGAGCAACTGCATAGAATTCCTTCTCATAAGAGGAATAATTTCTCATGGTGTCATTCAGCTTTTCACTGAAATAGGCTATAGTCCTATCATCCTGACTCAGCACAGCTCCAATGGCCTCCCCACTAGCATCACACTTCACTTGAAATGGTTTAGTAAAATCAGGTAGAATCAAAACAGGCTTCTCAGTTATCTTTTGCTTCAAAAGTTTAAAGTTTCTTTCTGCTTCAGCAGTCCACTTAAATGGTTGTTTTCTCTTCTTTATTGTCTCAATGATGGGTGCATTAATCTTACTAAATTTTCTTATAAATTTCCTGTAAAAACTGGCAAGTCCATGGAAACTTCTTACCTCAAAAACATTTCTGGGTGAAGGCCACTCCACAATTGCCTTAACCTTTTCTGGGTCCATCTTCAATCCTTCTGCAGAGACAACAAAGCCCAAATACACCAACTCTTCCTTCATGAATGAGCATTTCTTTAAGTTTATCAGTAGTTTCTCTTGGTGTAGCTTCTTCAAGACATAATTAAGATGCCTTAAATGTTCTTCTTTGGTTTTGCTGAAAACTAATATCTCATCCAGATACACTATCACAAATTTACCAATGAATTCTTTCAATACTTCATTCATAAGTCTCATAAAAGTGCTAGGTGCATTTGACAACCCAAAAGGCATTACCATCCATTCATACAATCCTTCATTCGTTTTAAAGGCAGTTTTCCACTCATCACCCTCTCTTATTCTGATCTGATGATATCCACTTTTCAAATCTATCTTTGAAAAATATTTAGCACCACTCAAACAATCCATTAAATCCTCAATTCTGGGCAAAGGGAATCTGTACCTGATTGTGATCTTATTGATTGCTCTGGAATCAGTACACATCCTCCAGCCTCCATCTTTCTTTGGGCTCAATACTGCTGGTACTGCACATGGACTCAAAATTTCTCTGATCAGTCCCTTGTCCACCAACTCCTGTACTTGTCTCCTGATTTCCTCATTTTCTGTGGGAGTCATTCTGTAGGCTGCCTTATTTGGCAGATTTGAACCAGGGATAAAATCTATCTGATGGTTGATCTTTCTCACAGGTGGCAGCTCATCAGGTAAATCATCCACAACAATGTCACAATAACTCTCTAATATCTCTTGGATTTCTATTGGAAAATCAGAAGTCTTTGTAGAATTAAGAACTACCTTAGGTTTGAAAACTAAAGCAAAGCTTACCTCTTCTTCTTCTATCTGCTGCAGATATTCCTTCCCGCTCAGCAACAAGGTCTTTGGATCAATCACTCTACTGGATGGCTCTCCTTCTTCCATGGGTATCAATGTATGATGTACCCCATCTTTGAAGAACTTGTAAGTGTTCTTCTTGCCATCATGCACTGCTGCTCTGTCAAACTGCCAAGGTCTACCCAGCAGTATGTGACACACATCCATGGGCATTACATCACATAGGACCTTATCTTTGTATTTTCCCATTTGCAGCTCTATCTCACACTGTTCTTTTACAACCAGCTGGTGCCCTTTATGCAGCCAGGACACCCTGTAGGGAGTTGGATGCTCCCTTGTCTTCAACTTCAACTTTTCTATTACCTCAGTGGAAACCAGATTTTCTGTGTTGCCACTATCAATGACTAGCTGGCAACATTTCCCTTGGACTTTGCATATGCTCCTAAACAAAGTCTTCCTTTGTGCAGGCTCAGTGACCTCTTTATCTTGCTTCAACAGGACCTTATTAACCACCAAGGACTCTCCCCTCTCTGGAAGAATTTATTCTTCAATTTCTACCTCTTCTCCAGCCTGGGCAACAACAACATTTCTTCGACCAGCACCCACATTCTCTGGACACTCATAGTTCTTATGTCCCACTTGTTGACATCTATAGCACCTCAATTATCTACCTCTGCCTCTGTCTCTGCCTCCTCTTCCCTTTCCTCTGTAAGAACCCCTTCTGCCCCTTGCATCATCCTCTGTAGATGCATTATGAGGTGAGCTACTGTTAGCTCCATCCCTGGGTGTAGTAGGCTTTCCTCTACCACCCTGACTTCCCTTTCCATGGAAAGTACCTCTCTTCTTGGCAGACTGTTTCCTCAGGAGTTTCTCCTCTGCTTTCAAGGCCATCTGGTAGGCCTCTTCCACTGTCTTAGGAGACAGAAGACCAATCTCATCTTGGATCTCCAGCTTGAGACCATTCACATATCTGGCAGTCTTCTCTGGTGTGTCTTGAAATTTCCCAGCTCTTATGCTTACTCTATAGAATTCTTCTATGTATTCCTTTACTGTCAGCAACCTCTGTCTCAAGTTATGCATTTGCCTAAAAAAATGTCAGCTGATAATCACTAGGCAAGAATTTACCTTTCAATTTAGCCATCATTCTGGTCCAGCTTTTGATAGGTTGCTTGCCAACTCTCCTCCTTTCTGCCTACACTCCATCCCACCAAAGTGCAGCATGTCCCTTCAGTTTTGTTACTACAAACTTGACCTTCTTATATTCACTTATTTCTTCATAGTTGAAGAACTTGTTCATTTCGTTAATCCAATCCACCAGCTCCTCTGGATTCATTCCCCCTGTATAACTTGACAATTCAATTCTAGGCTTAACTGCAGACCCAGAACAGTTCTGAGGAGCCTCATGTCAGGAGGAATCTCAACATTTTCTTCCGCTTCTTCTAATTCAGGTTCACTGATGTCTTCAGGATCTTTGGGCTTTCTTTGCTCCATGGCATCCATTCTGGCCTTGAACCTCTACAAAATTCCCAACACTTCTACATTGGAAAAAGGTCCGCCTCTCCTTCTGCTAGCACCTCTACCAACTCGGATTGCCATGTTAATTCTCTGTAAAAAAAAACTCGAAAACAACAGCTCTGATACCACAAATGACGGCAAAAAAAAATGAAAGTCGGCCCCTAAGGAGAGATGGTCTCCTTCCATAGCTCTGTCAGCATTTTCCTGTTAAACCCGTTCTCCTCCTCCACGTGGTCTTCTCCAACTTCTTTGGTGTTATTTATCAAATTCGAGGAATTTGATAAATGAACATATTCGACAACCTTTGAAAATTTAAAATATATCTCTCGGGCTTTATATTCCACCACCAAACCTTATAACCAAGGTTTTAATCCTTCGAACTTTATATAAATACCCGACGCCTTTTAAAAAAATGACTTATAATGGACCTTTGGTTCCGGCCCCACATATATAATCGATTTCCCAATCAAATGCTCGCACCGTACCTTGGTTAACCTCCAGGCTACTTCCAAGCACGATCTTTGTCCGATGGCTTCCCTCCAGATCGACGGTGTGCATCAATATCACGCGGCCTCCTTGATCGAACGTTAATGCGTGATGGTAATGCGAAAAGATTTTTGGAACTCGCCCAATGCCACGTGTCGGGCGATTACGTGGAATCACTCGCAATTGGAGAATCTAGTTTGCTCCACAAAAGTGGTGCGATATGGGCAATCCGGGTTCGTAAATCCACTCGCGGTTTAAAATGGTGTTGAGCGGGGTTCAAACCGGGTTACGCTATCCTTCTTATTCATTTAACTCGAGGTCTATCTCGGTAGGGTTCCAATTAACAACAAATAAAGGTAATTCTCTTCCAGGTAAAGTTTCGTTATCATTAGGATAGATTTAGTCGACCATTGATTTTACAACGGACTTCTTCTATGAATGGAGATTTATTCAACGAGCCTGGTCGAACAATTTTGAGGGAAACAATGAAGAACGGAGGGATGTGAAATCTATAAAATAGTTTAACTCGATGAGTATATACTCCAAACTCATCAATACTCACGAGTTTAACAAAATTTCTATCATGTCAGCCTAAGGCAGGTGTGTATGCGCCGGAGACAAAATTCATTCAACCTGAAGCAATTTCTTAACCCACAATATTTTATTGCAGAAATCTATCCCCAATACATCCGAGGGATACAATTTATATACATTACAATGTGTCTCTTCGGTTCCTCTATGAAGACCATTTAGAAAATCAAAAGCCTAATTACAATTATTCAACTAACTGAAACATGACAGATGGATCGAACCTAACTATTCGACTTCTACAATTCTAACAAATCTAAATGAAACAGTCAACTGAGGTATTGACACCTAGGCGGTACAATTTAAATGTTTTCGAACCCTCCTAGCCACAACATGTGGAAAAAACCTCCTACATTGCTGGCTAGTGTCTGTCTACTGCATCAATATATATATATATATCCTTGATACTTTGATCACTCCATCCACACTCCATCCATTAGCCATGGGAATATTTGATCCTTTCTTGAGCCTAATGTTTATATTTGTGCCATTGATAGAGCCACAACTAAAGTTGAATATGCTTTTAGCTCTTGTTATTTTAGATTTACTAGGTGCCTTGTTGTTCTGTGCTCTTAAAGTAATAAATCTATACCCTTTTTTTTCATGTTGTATAATCATCCAGAATTGTCCAGAAGCTGCTCTTTTTAGGGAGAAGAATGTAGCTATAAGGCTATGTGTTGAGCTTAGAGATCTTGATGAGGAACAAAGAGCCACCTTGCTAGTTGATTACCTATTCTTATTTATATTGATCCTAGCAAAGCTTGAACCCATTCCTACTTTCTATAGATCCACTTTGAACCAGGCTCTAGTAGTAAAAAAGGAGAGTCTTATGAAATTAATGTTATCACATGAGCCTAGCTTGCTAGTGGTGCTCATAGTTAGTCTGCTCAAATACCTATAATTATACTAATCAATTTTGAGGAGAAATCCCAGGTATGCTTTTCTATATTGTTAAACTGATTTCTAGAAATTGAATTGCCTCCTTTAGGATTCAAGTGGCATAGAATAATCTAGAGGATCCAAACAGAGTATCCAATGACAAAGTCCAAATAAAAAGACAAGACGTGTTGAACTAAACCCTCAACTTAATAATTGCTATATTATATGAGTTAATTTCCAGCTACTATACTTATAATTAAAAATGAAGATGTCCAAAATCATAAATGCAAAAATGCTTTCACGAACAATGGGACAAAAAATATTACTTACTGCAATTGACAACTACGAGAACACTGGATCAAACTATTTCACTTTTGATAAAAAAATTTCATTGCCATCAACAATTAAACTGAAACAAAACATGTTAGTTGAACTATATGCAAGAAACTATAATACCAATGATGGATTAGTTAATGGTGCTAAAGGAATTTTCAAATTCTATTCATCTAATTCCGTTGTCTGGACAAAATTTTCATATACGAACATTGGAAAATAACAAAGAAACAAATACAAAGAACTATATGAAACAAATATTTTTCCCTCTTGGACACCAATCTTGTGAATTGCAAAACCACTAGCAATGTCCCATAACAAACTAGAAATAACAATCCGAAAACAATTTCCAATACAATTAGCTTGCGCACGAACAATACATTGAACGCAAGGATTGACATTGGATAAACTTGCATTTGACCCAATTGTCGTGAAAAAACATGGTCTAGTCTATACTGCACTATCACGTGTCAAAACTATTAACTCATTATATTTGCTTAGCAAACTAAGTCACAAAAATTTTCATGTGAAAAACAAGGTACTAGACGAAATGACAAGGTTAACAACAACTGCTACATGGGAACTAGAATTTGGGAAAAAGATATCTAATAGCAAAAATGTTTTATCAATTGCAACTCTAAACACACGTAGTCTATATGCACATATTTCTGATGTCATGCATCATACAGATCTAATTGAAAATATGATTCTTTGTTTTCAAGAAACTCATTTGTAGATCCCTCCAAAAAATAAACAATTCTTCCCATTCAACTTTGCAATAGCACATTCTATACATGGAATACTCACTTGTATAGAAAAGAAAATAACAATCCAAGAAACAAAAACATTCCGCAACAACAAAACTGAACTTACTCTAACAGACATGTACTTTCAACAACCAATCTGTTTAATTAACATCTATGTAGCCGCATTTGAACAAGTATCTACAATAATACAAATGATTAGAGACACAAAATCACAAACTACACATACTAATTGTGTTTTATTAGTCATTGGTGACTTGAACATTGACATCCAACAACAAACAACTCGTACTAGAACCTTTGTACAATACATGGAAACAAAAAACTTACAAGAAATAACAAGCAAGTTATCGCCACGCCGAAACACAATAATAGATCACATTTGGAAAAATTTGCCTATTGAAAAATGTGAAATCAATATCTCATGGGCATACTGGTCTGACCATAGCATATTCTATGCTCTGCTACAACATTAATCAAAACTTTATGTATACTTTGCCAAATGGACATATCAGTCTAAGTACATACTTTTTCAAGCTCATCAAGGTATATAAGAACACATTCAATGCTGTTATTCACATACTTACTATTAAATACAACCTCACTTTGAAGAGCATCTTGTAGAAGCATTGTTGGCAAAAATAATAGTTCATGGATCACAAATTGCAATACTCAATATATATGCACCACCACATGCAAATTTGAACAATATTTTGAATGTCATTACAAAAGCTTTATGTCATCTAGATTTAAGGATATCACAATCATATTGGGCGACTTCAATATTGATATGTTACAATGCAATCAGAAAACAAAAGAGCTGGAAAGCTACATGAACAATTACAATCTCCATTTTCTTATCAACAGAACTAATAGCGTGCATAAATCATTCATTGACCATGTGTGGTCAAATGTAACTAATATACAATACATAATTTTCATATTAGATACATATTTCTCTGATCATGATACAATATCTCTTATCCTTTAGCTATCATGTACATATGAAACATGTTACAAAATTGCAAATTTTGAATGCAGATTCTACCAATAAAACCCTTTTTAGTTGAACAAAAAAATTTGAGAAAAAAGATTAACAACATGGAACATGAAAGAAGAAAGTATGTACTTCTTGCTTTTTCTTTTATATGGTTTTTATATTCTTGTTCAGTTTTTCCTTCTATATGGTTTTTGAAATTGAACTAAATATATGTTACTATTTTATAACAATAGGGGAACAGATGAAAAATCAAAAGAACAAACAAGTCAAAAAAGTCAAGAACAAGGAAAAAGTCAAAAAATTCAAGAACAAGGAAAACTGATTGACCACACCAAAAAGAAAATTGAACAAGAAGCTACCGAAGAGTATGCCCACAATCATCTCCATTATTTTTTTTTATTTCAATTTTGCTAGTTACAAATTACTTACATTCTTGCAATTAAAAGATTTTGTATAGCTATTTAGAATAGTAATTGCGTAATTGCAACAGGATAACTACTCAGGATATAGAAAACATGAGTCAAGTAGAGGATGCAACCCAATCACAAAGTTTAAAGAGGTATGTCATAGTGAATTTATAATGTTAATGCTCACTATATATCCATTGTCTTTTTACAATTGGCTAATATACATATGTAAAACTAAATATATATAAATTAGATTTTGAATTTATAATGTTAATGCTCACTATATATCCATTGTCTTTTTACAATTGACTAATATACATATGTAAAACTAAATTTGTATAAATTAGAAAATGTTAGACAAGTAAAAAAAGCACTAGTAGCCAGTCCCTACAGGCAACCGAACAACAATATATGTATAGGTTAGTTATCATAAACTCTTCATTTATTTCTTATGCAAAATACATATGATAATATTACAATATATGTATAGTTTACTTATCATAAACTCTTCATTTATTTCTTATGGAAAATATGATAATATTCAAATTGCATTGAAATATGCAATTACTATTTTTAGTACAAGTCAGATAGAATCAACAAGAGAAGAATCAAGCATCTTACAAAATGATGCAGTAAAAAGGTATGCATATGCAATGAAAAGGTATGCATATGCATATGCAATCTTATACTGTAATTTATTTATAGCTCTACAATTTATAAAAAATCATAGCATTATAGAAATGTTTATACAAGTATCTAAATAAGCAATTTATACAGGCAAAAACAACTACCTCCAGTTAAAGTATCAATTGAACAATTGAACAGTAATATTATTGGACAGTTATTTGTCGGAGACATAATGGTCGTATATAGCACATTTCTTGACAAAAAAAACAAAGCCCGTCGAATATTACGGGCTGATTTGACAGATGAGAAAGGAAATATGAATATAACATTAAGTATACCTGATCATTTATTTGAACAACATGAGCAGAAAATTATACAAGGCAAGAGTATATCTATTAGAAATTTCATAAAATTGCCTAAAACTGTTTATGATCATGGTGATTGTGATAAAATAATTTCACTAAATGAATCAAGCATTACAGACACTGTGCCTGAAGTCTGCAAAGAATATTGTTTCATTCTAGATACAACCATTAAGCGATTTGCAGAAAGAACAGAAATGTACCCAATTGGTACAATTGGTGCGGCTGTTACACTTTCCAACAGAGTTGGATTGTACTACATGTTGCATATCAAAGATGGAGATTTTGAAAATGATTGTGAAACTGTATTTATTCGCATACCACTTATACTTAATTTTTAATAAATAATATGTATTAATTCAATATATAACTATTCTAATTTATCTTTTGCAGTTGCAATTGTTTGATACATATGAACAATACTTTACTTCAATGGAACAAAAATTGCAGAAAGGACAATTTCCCCTGATCCTTTTCAAAAACATAACAAAAAGGACAGATGTAAAAGATAAAATATTTCGAACAACCTAGTCAACTTTTATAACTGAACTTAACACAGATGCAGTTAAGAATCTTGGAAAACTAACGACGTCTAACCATGCCGTAAGTATAGAAATAATGATCTTTTTGCTAATTTTGAATTTCATATGTAATATTGTACATTAACATTTGAAGATTTTATAAACAGGTTGAAGGTATGCTAAAAGCATTAAATTCTTATTCAACTCCATTCGATCCTGTTTGTGCAATATGCAATTCTATAATCAGTTCATCCATACTGATAAGCAATGGAACAATTTATTGTTCAAAATGTAATAATAATTTCCCTTTCGTATACAAACATTGTATAAATGCTACAATTGAATCTATCACAAAAAACATTGTTCATTGCACTATCAGGGAACCTTTAGTCCATGATTTACTTCTTCGTTTAAAACCCATGTCATATGAACAATATTTGCAAGAAAAGGAAATGATTGTCTATATGCTATGTGATCTCAGAATCCACAACAAGTTCCTATTGAATGAAGATAGTGAAATGTTACATGTCAGCTGACAAATGAAAGGTACATTAACATCTTGACTCAACATGTTTTCTTTCGAAAATGTCCTCTGCTTAATTAAAAATGTTATGATTTTCTTTTTAACTAATTCTTTGTTATACAAATGACAAAGACCAGCGACATCACAGTGATTGGAATCTAATCTGTTTCTTTATATTATGCTCTTATTCCAATAAAACTATTTAATTTTCAATTTCTATACATTTATCAAGAAAATGTACTTAGTACACAATACTACACAATACTCTTGTACAATATTTTTTGATCTAAGTACACAATACTCTTGTACAATATTTTTTGATCTAAGTACACAATACTCTTGTACAATATTTTTGATTACTGTATTGTTGCATAATTTCTGCTCATTATCATTATGTTCAATGAACTGGATTTAGAACAATTTTCCAATTTTTGTGTCTAAATTGAACCCAATTTTCAATTTCTGTACATTTATTAAGAAAATGTTTTTAGTACACAATACTACACAATACTCTTGTACAATATTTTCTGATTACTGTATTGTTGCATAATTTCTTTTCATTAGCATTATGTATTGTACACTATTTTTTTATTACTGTATTGTTGCATAATTTATTTTCATTATCATTATGTTCAATGAACTAGATTAAGGACAAATTTCCAATTTTATTGTGTAAACTCAACTCAATTATTGTTTCCTCGTTTTCTTTAATATTTGAAAATTGCATTTAATTATGAACTAGGTACTTTATCAATATTACTTAATTATTTACATATGAATTTGATCTCTAACAATGCTTTGAAAACTTGACAGTTTTTTCCATCTGTAAATGGAATTGTTCTATCTTTGTTCTATTTTTACTCATAATTTTTACAAATGTTACTCTGAAATTCAAATTTTCAATATTCTGATTTTCAGCATTCAATCCTCTTTTATCAGTATGCAATAAGTCAATATCCTATACATTATGAATACTTCTCTTTTATATCCAAGAATAGAAAAGCATCCCACTCATGGTACAATATCAATGGCTTTTGATAATAATATGCCTGCTAGCATGAACACATAAACAATAACACATAGGCAGCTGCCATATATATGCATAAAAAAAAAGCCTTATAGCATCTCTGGATATGGCATATTCTTTTGCCTCAATTGAAACAACTATAAGAATACTTGGTATGACTACACTCCTAAACTGGTTCATTCAAAATGATTTACAAATACAACTCACTACAATATGCATTTACTAATGCTTATTCCATTTTTCCATTTTTTTAGGAATATAAAATAAAGAAGACATACTAGAATATGTCCTAGCTTGTCAAGTAACAGAGCTATAAAGATACATGGTATGAATACAAGTAAAAGAGCTATAAAGATACATGGTATGAATTACCTTCTCTGTACCCTTTTCTCATATTTTGATGGGTATTTTAGCTGGAGATCGCATGAGTCAGTCAGTATTTACTCCTTCATGTTTTGCTTTAAACAACCGTCCCATTTACATGGAGATTGAAACAGATTTTTCCATAGAATATCGATGTTACAGTACTTCATGTTATTTGGATCACATAATGATTTCTGCAATAATAACCTAGGTAGGGAGATTTGTGTAATTTTGTATGAGGGAGATATATACTAAGTTGGCATGTCCGTTTTTAACATACTTTCGTACATTTGGGTGACTGAATGGTTATGTTTTTGTATTCAAAGTCTAAGACACTTCGTCCTTCCTCAGGTGCCAGTTCAATGCATACACACTAAGAAACCTCCAACATTCATGAGTTGACTAGCTTGGTGGGAAAGATGATCAATGTTGTTGATTTGAATAAATCAGCCATCCTTGACTGCTGACTACCATGGGCCCAAAACCCACCCTCCCAAGCATAACTGATCTGAGACCTGCATCACTGGTTTTAAATATGCAGGATGCAGCTCAGGAATGAAATCAATTGACAGAAAGGATGGTGTTGTTATATTGGTTTGGGTTCAACTATTACTTTAAAATCTCTGAGATTGTTGAAAAAATAAGTTTATAGTGTACAGGGACTAGGACTAGTCTGCAACCCTGCATGTAACATGAGTTGAAGGACTTCAATCACTTTGGTCATATGAGAAATTGCATTATGTAATGTGTTGTTGCGTAATAAATAATTTGGCACTTGCTCTACACATTAAAACTGAACCTCTTCTCGCCAATGTACTTATATGAAGTCATTGCATACTTATCTGGCTCATAGAATTCCATAATGGGCATTCAATTCAAGTGAAATACATGTCCTTGCCCAAAACAAATAATTTATTTAATCTTCAAACCTGTGTGGATTCTACTGCTTATGCTCAATCCGATTACTTTTCTGCAATGGATAAAGACAACTAGAATGGATGGGTTGTTATACATTTTTTTTTTAAATAATCACCATGTTTAGATCAGTACTGCTTTCTTCAATATTCTCGTAAATACTACTTTTCTCACATCTCTATAATTTCCAGCTGAGGGCCAGAATCTACAATTGTTTTTTATATCTTAAATGTAAAGTGGGACTTTGTTTGTTTGCCTCTAGATCTGTCATGAAGGTCCAACACCCATAGTGAAATCAAGTACTTTGGCATGTACTAGTGTTTATGCAGGTATTTCAATTAGCGGGTCTCTGTTTTTGTGTTTGAAATAATTGCTTTCAATCAAAATTCTGAAGTATTTCTTCTATACTAAATCTACAAGTTCATGTGCAAATCAGGTCTCCGGATGGCTGTAAGATGCATCAAACTATTGTGGATATGGATATGGAGAAGCGGGGTCTCTGTTTTTATTCTAAATCTACATTGTTGATATATAATAGTGTCCCAAACTCTGTAATTGCTAATATGTAATAGTGTATTTCAGGGGCCATGGTATGTATCATAGAGCATTTCAAATACTGCGCTAGCTATCAGAACTTGGCATCTTGAGCACTGTAATATGTTTTATATTAGTGTATTGCAAGAGCCCTTGATATGCATCACATGAGGATATTTCAAGCACCGTAATAGCTACCAGAATCTGGCATCACAAGTAGAGTAATGGATCTCAGAAGTCTGTGCAGGTTATAGGTGTAAGGTGTGCACGTGGGTCTTTTTATACCATGTAAATCTACCTTGTAATTGTCAAAGAATTCCCCATGAATGAGAATCATATGCAACAAACATGTAGTTTCTTGGGTTCTGGAAGAGGGTGTGTGTTGTTGGTCATAAAGAAAGACTAGAATTGGGACGAGTTGTGGATAAAATTGGACTCTTGCTGGCTTCTCTCAAAGCTAAGTTTGCTTCTCTCATATGCCCTTGCTATGCATCAAAAGGCCCACATGGTTCTTCAATCAAGGTGGAATCTGTTCAGCCTTCCAAGTGTTACTTCAATGCCCCTCCAATGGCACCTACTACTCCCATGGCCCCTCCTCAGGCCTAAGAGGAACAGGCTGGCGGCAACATCTTGGTGATTAAAGTGGATGACGGATTGAATTTGGGCCTGAAAAGCAATCTGAAAAAGCCATGCTTGCCAGAAAAGATTAGGAGTCCAAAAGGGGAACACACCGGGGAAGAGCATGGGACTACCAACTCTAACGAAAGGCGAAAAGTGCAGTGGACTGATGCACATGGGCAAGATCTTATTCAAATCAAGGAATTCGAGTCACAGTATGCTGGATTGCACACCTATCTTGATGTTTCACGTTTAACCCCATATATTTTTTCAGTGGAATTCCATAAACATTCTATCCCTTAGTTGATTTCCACAAAATTGTTGCTATCTAATTTTATTAAATTTAAATTTTTGCTTGAAATTATGGATTTAATACATGAATAATGAAACTAGTTAAATAGGACTGTCCAACTATCTGTTGTACCCCCTATGTGTTAAGGGATAACCACCCTTCCCCTCAATAAACTAGTTGGGACTCATTATTGCTCCTCGCTAATACGCTTTCGTTTTGTGTTGGAAAATTTCAGGGCTTAAATGTAATTCCATGCTTATTAGGCACCTGCATCCTTCCATGGCTTGCAAGGTCTATACCGATTGCTTAGTAATAATGTGCTACTTAAAATTAGCAGCCTCTGCTTGAGATTGTATCTAATCTCATCTTTGAATGCAATGATTCTATTACATATGGAAGTAATTAAAATTGTGTGGAATTCCACAATATTTGGCGTCGGCAAAGTTGCATCTGTGCTGTGTAAAATGCCATTGATTTGTATTACCCAACGTTCAGTTTCTAAAAAATGCATTCTCTGTATCAATTCTATTCACCATCCTGTCTATTGTTATGTTATAGCCTATAAGGGAACGTGCTATTATTCATAATGTTCATCATTGATTAACACATATATTATTAATTATACCAGTCGCCTATGCTAAAAAAAGTTCTAGGTAGAGTGCCGAGGCCTCTGTCCAACTATTAGTGGCTATCCCAAGACTGCACAAATAATTTGAGATTTGTCAATTTGTCTCACATCTGGGTTGTTAATGAGCCTCCCTAACCTGGTTCTGCCTATATTTCCCTTTAAATTGTCTCTCGTCTGGATCTTTAATGAGCTACCCTACCCCCATTCTGGCAGGAATCCCGGATTACCTTTTGCCACACCATAAATAGACTTCTAGAGCAAGTATTAGGATCTAACCCATACCTCTAGGTGTGCCCATGGCTACGATCTACCTCAAGTTGACATTGGTAGGAAATCTGACATGATGAACATTTCCTAGAAAGATCTAATATGTGCTTTTAGCATTAACGACAGTGAACTTCCATAGGAGCCATGAGAAGAAAAAAAACTCTTATTTCCTACCATCAGAAGACCCAAACGCAGCCCTTCCTCTTTTTAGTCTAAAATTCCAGTGAACAAAAGGTTTTCCATATTTATCACTGATTCCAAAACGTCAACCACTAACTGATTAAAGCCATCCATTTTTATTATGAAACTTCAACCATTAAATAATACCGAGTTGCTATTCTATGTAGGTTTAAAAAACAGCCAGCCATACAGAAAAATAAAAAATGACAATCCAAACTCATGACCACTTAACCAGGCCAAAGGCACTCTTATATATCCTAAAACCAAAACAGCTCCACAGGTTGTGATTTCTCAAGTTTCCATTATCTTCTAGCTTTTTCCTTGACACAGGGAACCATTCTGGGGCAACCATTATTAGGACGAGTTGTTTGATTTTTTATTCCATTGGAAAATTTTACTTTGTATTGATCACAGGACTTGTTGAATTTGACAAGTCTTCCCCATTATTTGTTTTTTTTTATAGATTTGCATCCTCTAATTGCTTTTGTTTTCTATTGAGACCTTTTGATTCTACCTTAATGACATGTTGATACTCTCTGATGTTCAGTTGCTTAGAATTCCAACTCTATGTTTCAATTATTTAAGATCATCAGATGCTTTCTTTAATATCTCATGCCCTGGTGGAATTTGCCTCAAATTTATGTCGAAAGTTCTCATTCTGCAAGATAAGAATGAAGCTAAGTTGCCTTATCAATGTAGCCTTGCTTTGTCATTTAAGCATGTTAGTCATGTACTGTTGTTATATATGTATGTCTAAAAATGAAACTATTGTAAGTCTAAGTTAAAATTATAATATTGTAGGGATACATACATTACAGGTTCTCTATTCCCTATGCATGTCAGGCTATCAAACGTTGTTTGCAATTCATTGGTCTCCCAAAATTGATCTCATAAACTTTTGGAGAATTCTCTGGTTTCTCTTCAAGTTACTAGCCCTTCTAGGGGACATATTTTGAAGAAATTTTAGTTCTTTAATGTTTATCTTGGTGTGATAATGTATGGATTTTGTTGCATTTTTTTCACAGCTCAAATTGATATTAGCATGAAATTTTTCTATTTCTGGAACTGGCAACTCATGGATGATATCTAGCACTCAAGTTTAAATTAAAAACTCACGCTAGGTGCAGAGTGAAAGTTAGATTTGAATGTTCTAACATGAACTGATTTTTGTTCATGAGCAGGTTTATCAGTCACCGAATTTGCAAACTTCCAGAAAGATTTTATGGCACATGTTTGTAGTTGTTATTTGCTTTGCAGTTTTGGTTGTTCAACTAGGCTTTTCGAAATGGCAAGTCGTGATGTCTTTACTCCCTTTCTTTAGAAATAGAGATAGTGAAACTTTGAAATATTGATAACGTTAAAGGCTAAAGATTGTCCATAAATCTTTAAAAATACTTTTTGGATGGAATTTGAACATGGTTACAAATGCGCATACAATGTTACTTTGTATGTCAGAAAAATCAATACATGTTCTAATAATAACTAATGTAGGTCATGTTCATCAATACTCAGAAAACTTTCCATTTCTTCCAAAAATTATCAGACGTATGGGATCATGTGATGTGATCTGCCTTTATGAATCTATAATTTACAAAATTAGCTGTTGGACCAACTTTTCAGCTTGGCTGCTCAAATGTTTTTATATTAGTTTTCTTTTTATAAAAGCAGATTATTATGCGATAGATAATAACTATTGTGTTTTTTGTGGCATCGATGCTTCATGGTAATAGTGTTGTATTAGTATCCTCTACAAAGGTCTCTAGTTTTTTGATTTCAACACATAACCATGTTGATGATGTTAAAGTTTTGTGACTTAAAATCAAGTAATCATCTTATTGCTTGAATTAGAATGGGAATTAAGGTCAACGCAACATGAGAATCAAATAATTAAAACACAAAATGCATGTGGATCGTTTAGAATTGACATTTGAATCAATAAATGGATTTATAGTCGTTATCACTCTAAAGAATTGTTCATTTCCCACTGGAAGATTTAGGCCATGTGCTCTCTAGCAGACCCGTTTTATTCCCAAGCACTAGGCTTGGTATCGATACAAACCCAATTATCAAATTAATCAATATTTCAGGGATGCTTTGGGATGCTATAGAAAACAATTCCATGGAACCATAAATGTAAATTAACAACAACTGTACTACATTTTTTTTCAAACACAATGGCAGTTTCCCCATGATTGGATACAACAATGTCTGTATTATTCCTATATCTGCTGTCTCACTGATTTCAGCTTGATGTCTCACTAATTTAGTGTGCAGCAACATCAATAAGGTTGTCTAATTATGAAAGTTGTCAAAATTACCCTTTTCGCAGTGGTTTATGTGCCAAATTATATATTTGGTGCATCAATTTTAGGTTCTTTTTGACTGATTTCAACTTGCTGTCTCACACTAATTTAGTCTAAAACAACACAAATTTTTCATCCATTTTAGGATATATATCACTAATTTAGTGTGCAGCAACAATAATTTAGTGTCACGAACGATAAAATCAGCAAAATAAACTTGCTATCTAGCATTGTTTTTTACTCAGAAATAGGTTGCCACAATTACCCTTTTTGTAGTGGTTTGTGTGAATGGGGCAATAGGATGGGTCATTAAGTATTTTTTACTTATTTCAACTTGCTGTCTGACACTAATTTAATGTAAAACAAGACAAAATTATCATCCATCTTAGGATATATGCAAATATTATGGATCTATATTGCACAAGTACGAAATGAAACCCAATTTTCGACATCTAATTAAACTTGGCACTCGTACAAACCCTGTCATTTCCATTTGCTAAAGAATTTCCAGATTTGGGTCATCTTGCTGAAGTGACATGTTGACTTCATTTTACACCATTTAGCACTAAAACAATCTTTCAACACAATATAAGACTCATATGACGAATGCTCTAATTATGCATTTTTTCACCCATATCACCCATGTTTCACGTTATTATCTGAATTTTTTGAAATGGATGATATATGGCTTCCCCGATAAGAGCTGATAGTGGATTTGAAACACAGAAAATGATAGTTATGTAGTGACTAGCCAATGCAAGGAATTTGGCCTGTCTTCAAATGATTTTTTATCTTTGAACCTACTCTTGCAACTACAGGTATGTCTAGCATATTCTTCGTTTGCAAGGAACACGCACTATTAAATAGCCACAAGTACTACTTTTATTGAACTTTCGAATGAAACTGGTGAGTGTATAGTGGTCTTGGGGATGCAAGTATTAGATGTTTAATATCTTTTAAAATATGTGTTTTTTTCATTTACAAACCGTCTCAATGCGATACCCATCAGAGTGAGGTGCTAGTCAGTGGGATTTTTAGTCCACTATGGTTGAAACAACCAGGCTTCTTGATTCACAATATTCCTCAACTCGGTCCAGATGGACAATATTGTGGCATAAGTGGATCAATTCCTTCATTACTTCACGTCCCTATAAAGACTTTGGTTTCCAGTTCTGTTTCCGGTGGTGGCATTGCACAGGATGTTGTTACTGCTGTTGTTGTCATGTGTAATATGGATTGGTAATGGTCATTAGTTTCACCGAGTCAGCATATTGACCACTGCTCATAGTTTACATTGTAAGAGCTTCATTTCCAAGCAATGTGCACAAGTAAATAGCCACAAGTACTGATTTTAGTGGTCTTGGGGATGCAAGTATTGGCTCTTTAGGATCTTTTGAAATAAGTGTTGTTTTCATTCACAAACTGTCTCAATGCAATACCCATCGAAGTGAGGTGCTAGTCTATGGGATTTTTAGTGCACTATGGTTCCAGACTGGTGTGGAGAGGTTATTCTGATAGGGATATTGGCTATGATAGCGAGAATCATTCTTGCTGCCATTTGTAGGACACACAGTGAGGATAATTACAGACGCTCAAATGCCAAATCACGGAAATAAGCTCCTGATACATGAAACAACCAAGATTCCTGATTCACATTATTCCTCAACTCAATACAAATGGATAATCTTGTGGCATAAATGGATCGATTCCTTCATTATTTCACGTCCCTGTAAAGAATTTGGTTTCCAATTCTGTTTCTGGTGGTGGCATTGCACATGATGTTGTTGCTGTTGTTGTTGTCATGTGTAATATGGATTGGTAATGCTCACTAGAGTCACTGAGTCAGTAAAGACGTCTCTGTAAAGATTTTGGTATCTAGTTCTATTCTCAATGGTTGCACTGCACATGATGTTGTTGTTCCTATTATTGTCATATGTAGTATGGATTGGTGATGGTCATTACTTTCACTCATCAGTAAAGTTCCAGGTTAACCGTAGAAGGATATCTGTCCACTAGTTTTTTCGCCAAATCTCTTTGCCATCCTAGTTTTTCGGTTCCAGGTTAACTGTAAACGAATATCTGTCTACTAGTTTTTCCGTCAACTCTCTTCGCCATCCTAGTTTTGCCGTCAATTTTTCCCCCGATAGTACATAACTGATTCCAGTACAATAATCTCTAACATGATATGCTGGTGATGTCTTTATCAATTTGAATAGTTATTACAATTGGATAAGACGTGAGTGCTAAGTCTCAGATTCTCAAGACGTTTATATGTCACCACCTAGTATCCAGGTTGTTTATATCATAGGATGGCGGCAGCTCTTTATGGCATAAGAGTAATTATCGGACAATCATCTGCACAATCCATTTTCGGCAAAAACCCTTATCGCTACGGAACAATCTCTTGATTTCAACTACCAACTGCATGATTGCTTTTAGGACTTTCCATAAGCTGCAAAATTAAGTGTGGTGGTTGTAGCATTTACTGTTAAGAGTTTTGTTATTAAAGTTGATAGAAACACTTATTATTGCTACGTTGCCAGCCGAAACGACCCCTATGAATCAACCCACATACTGAGATGCATTTTCACTATGCTTGCTAGCCTAGAAGCAACTAAATTATCCTTGACAATTCATTCTCAATTGTTCAAGCTAACATTTCCAATAAATTAAGGTAACTAGTGACTTGAAGGAACAACAAGAGCATAGAATCAAAGCAATTACTACCATCCAATAGAATATATAGCAACTACAACAGCAAGAAAAAAAACAGGGAATCAAAGCAACTAATAGTTGGTAACAACCCTTATATTTACCTCTGAATTAAAGTAGTTTACTTGCTTTATATGTATTATTTGATGGGTGTCTTTTTCCAGTGCTTGTCATTTCTTGATTAGCATAATTAATATTCCCTTTTCCTGAGTATTTATCCATAGTATAAAGTCCTTTGAAATCTCCTACTATGTCTACAAAAGGGTACTGCAATATCCATCTTTGTTGCATGCCCTTCTAGGATATTAGCATGAAATTTTCCTATTTCTGGAACTGACAACTCATGGATCATATCTAGCACTCAAGTTTAAATTAAAAACTCACTCTAGATGCAGAGTCAAAGTTAGATATTAATGTTCTAACATGAACTTCTTTTTGTTCATGAGCAGGTTTCTCAGTCACCGAATTTGCAAACCTCTCATGAGCAGGTTTCTCAGTCACCGAATTTTCAAACTTCTGGAAACCTTTTATGGCACATGTTTGTAGTTGTTCTTTGCTCTGCGGTTTTGGTCATTCAACTAGGCTTCTCGAAATGGCAAGTCGTGATGTCTTTACTCCCTTTCTTTAGAAATAGAGATCACCTTGACATGGTGGAAGTCATATAAAATTAATGAAAAATGTTCTGTAAACAAATAATAGGCTTAATAGTACTGATAGTAACTGATCATGACTATCCATAAAATGTTGAAATATGCAACCCATAAACTAAAGAATGTACCTATATTTTTTGAATCCTTGTATCTACTTTTCTGTTTGATGCCTTCGTTTTGTGCTTTCTCTTATTTTGGGGTTTTGAGTTGCCTTGGATAACAACTTGAAAATAGTAGAGTGGGTTAATTATTAATAAAGTTTCTTTAATTGCTTTAGTTGTCCTTTGAACCTTTCGTTTCAAAGAACATGACTTGAAGAGTTTTAATGCAGATCTCTTCCATCAAAAATACAAATTTATTTTTTATGTTTAATTTTCAGTCTTTAATAAGTTTTTCTTTATATAAGACCATGTTGGCCTTTATTCTTAAGCTCTAATATCCACTTCCCTAGGCATTTGGTTTTAAGGCATCATGGATACCAAGTTTCACTCTTTCGTTTCATGTAACTAGTGAATCTACTGGAATTGCTGCAGATATATGACAATCAGGTATCTATAAATACTTTTCCTCCTTTGATTTCAAGCAGTGCAACCTGTTTATGCATATTCTGCCTTTTTCATTAAATAATTATCATTTATTGTTTCATCTTTCAAGCAGTCTTTCAATCTGAAATTTGTATATTTATGATTTCTAATTTTTTTTATTTCTGCTTCTTATCTACAGACAAGGATACAAATCTTATTGCATAAAGCTATAAGAATCTACTAATGCCTATTAATTTGGATACAGAAATTGTCTAGTCTGTCATAGATATATTTAATATGGACTATTACTTTGGATGTAGAAATTGTCTAGTTTGTCAAAGATATATTTAATATGGTTATAAGCAATGTAGCAATAACAACTCCATTACATGAAATGAAAGATCGAATGTAATCAATAACCGAGTTTTTGGCAACATTGTCTCAAGAATGTACTCAATAGACTTATTTATGTTTTAGTGGTAACGAAATTTGACAAAGTAACACTTCTATTTACATAATGTTTTGCTAATGGTTATGATGTTTCTATTTACTCTTCTTAATTTACATTAAATCACCATGCTAAATAGGCACTTACTAGTAGATTTATTATCCTCATTTTGAAATGAAAATTTTGCCACAAAAGTACACAAGATGACCATATTTATTCTTAATCTCAACGCTTTAATCTATAGCAACATAGGAAGAAGAAATCAGTCAAATTTATCTTTTTTTACAGTCATAATTCTTCAATCTCACATCATCATTTTATTTATAGTTGGCTCATGTTCCCTCCTTTGTCCACGGGGAACCGTAGGGGGGAAAAACCAGGAGGATCTTCAAAGTTTAAACAAACCAGGTATCACAGATTTGTCCTCGTATAACACTAAAGGCAGGGACTTGCTGCCTTTAGCAGCCAACCTTGTTTTAATCGTTTTAATCATCAAGATTGTGAAACTAAGTAGTTTAATAGGGAAAGTTATATGTTTAATGAAAGAATGAATTTTGTATTAATATATTGAACATGTCAACCAAAGTGAAGTTTTTTTTAAAGCATGTGTATATCGGGCAAATAATATATACAATCACAAGCTGGTGCCAATGTGTGCAAGTTGATGACAAGGGAAAAAAATACAGTAACACAAGTTTGAAGGATGGGCCGGAGAGATAATGTTAAAACGAGAAAACAGATTATTGGTGGCACATCTCCTTATAACGAGCAGAGTTACCCATCGCATGAAATCATTTCCTTGAATTTGAATTGATCTTATTTTTTAGAGTCTCTCCTTAACACCACAATCACAGATCTTTGCCACCTCCTATATACGACACCCATCATATGAAATCATCCTCTTTAATTTGAGTCGTTTTGTTGTGGAAATCATCACAAGAAATCATTTCTTATTAAATATAGATAAATAATTTTAAACTATAAAGTTCTTAAAGTAAGTGATAAAGTTCCTCAGGTAAGTCATATATTTGTTAAATATTTGTTGAGTTTATAGGTTTATTTTAGAGTTGTATATAAGGATATGTAAGTGATTATTTTCTGTTTTCATTTAAAAAATAAATAAAAGTTAAAAATTATATTAAAAAAAAAATATAATATTGGCTATAAAAAAAAAATGTTTCTGTTTAAAATAAAAATAGAAGTTAAAAATTATGTTTTAAAAAGAAAAATAACATATAATAAAAAAATAATATGTTATAAAGTATGATAGCTTTTAAGTTTATGTGGTTATTAATTGAAGAAAAATGACTAAGATTTATCAAAAAATTGTTCAACCGTAATTCATTCAAAACAACACAATTTATTCAATTTTTTTTGTTTTTAAGATGGATTCAGTTGGGATTGGAAACATCCACAATTTTTTTGGTAACACTGTGGATAATCCAAGTGAAATTTATTGACATATATTTAAAATTTTTTTGAGTAAGATATTTAAATCTTGATGATGATGATGATGATGGTTAATTTCCACTGAGACCAATCGTTGGTCTATCAGACCTAAAGAAAAGAGTTATTTATTTTGATTTAAGATTTTATTCCCATGCTCGAAAAGCTTGGAGAGAAGCCTCCTGAGCTCATTGTAATTTTGACATCTTAAAAGGCTAGGAAGGTCAATATTGCAACAAAGGTTATGAAATTGAGCTCTAATTTGGTTGTATGTGGGGCACTCTAAGAGGAAGTTATTTTCATCGTTGATGTTCATATTCTCACAGAGATGGTAGATCCTTCCCATCCATGGTGTTTTAGGAATTGTCCAACGACCTGTTTCACTATGGAGCTCATGAGAGTTCGTTTTAATCTTGGCTATATTAATTTTCTTCTTTGAGCTAGTTAAAACAGAAATATACTTTGATCTTCTAGGGTGGGGTTGGTGACCTCTTTATAATATCTTAATTTTCTTTTAGCTGCTAGATATTTCTCACACCACATTTTTTCTTTGAACTTAGAAGTAACAATTTTTTTAATGTTATTAATGTTTTGCAATGCAACATTCTCGTCGATCTCCCAATGGTTTAACCAGGCCTTGGTGGCTTTATACCAACCTATTTTAAGCCTTAGGTGGTTTTGGTTGGAATTTAAAGCTAGCTTAGGAAGTCTATGGTCTCCTATGCTATTAAGCTTGTGCTTGTACAATAGAAGCCTAGTCATAGCTAGGCTCTCGATCGGGGAAAGGCCCACTTCTATAAGGAGAATAGGATAGGGTGTATTGATTTTAATTTTAAGGTTATACGTTATAAAACGCTTCTGTATTTGCTCAATATTTCTCCAGGATTCTCTAGAGATGCTGCAACCTCAAACCTCACATCCATATAAGATAACATGAGTGACTAATGTTTCAAAGAGGAACTTATTTTTATCCCACATTACGAGGTTATCTGTTTTACAAGTATTTTCAAGACCAAAATAAGCTTTCCACCCCCCATTAATCCTTTTCTGAATGCCATAGTTCCAGTTGAGCTTGTGATGAATATCAATTCCTAGGTACTTGTAAGAAGACACTTCATCCAAGTTACTATTGTCATACATAAAATTAGCATAAGTGTCCTTGGATTTGATAATCATAACTTTCTTTTTGTCAGTGTTAACATACATACCCATTGTAGAGCAGAAATCCTTAAGAAGTCTAAGTTGTGTATCAAGATCAGATGGGCACCTTGCGAGAAGAACAATATCATTAGCATAGAGAAGAAGGATGATGACTATCCCAGCTAATATCATGCCAGCACATCCTGCTTCCTCTAAACAACCCTCTATCTTGTCGATGTAAATGCCAAATAGGGTAGGGGAGAGGGGGCAACTTTGTTTAACTCCGATATTACACTTAATATCTTTCGACCACCCCTCATTGCTCTTTAACTTGGAAATTACATTCTCGTATAACTTTATAGTGGCCGCTCTTAGCTCAAAAGAAAAATTTAGTTCTTCTAATCTATTCCATAGGTTGTTTCTAGGAACTGTATCGAAAGCCTTTCTAAAGTCCACAAAGAAACAAAAGATATTGGATTTATCATTGTGACATTCCTCCACAATGATCCTAGGTGTAACGAGGTGGTCCATTGTTGAGTGCTACCTTCTAAAACCCACTTGGCCTTTAGGTTTTTTACCTTCACTTTCAAGCCAAATGCTCAACTTCTTTTCAAAAATAATACCATATAGCTTGGCTAAGAGAGGGATGATCATAATTTTTTGATAATTAGAGGGGTTATTTGTATCCCCACTTTTAAAAATAGGGATAATGAGGCTCTGAGTCCAAGGTTTAGGGAACCCTTGCTTGACCGCTTGGTTGAAAAGCTTGTGGATGTGGGGGATGAGGACAGGACCTCCAATTTTTAAGATTTCCGCCCGGTAACCTTCAATTTCTTTAGCTTTCCCATTTGCCAGGAATTTAACACCAAAATTAATGTCTTCTAATGAGAAAACTTCTTTCGTTGTGAGCAGGGTTTCAAAGTTATCCCTGGAATTTGGAGATTCATAAAACATTTTAAGATTGAAATTCTAGTCGTGTAAAGAAATTTTATTATTATCTTTAGTTTTCCTAGTTAAAATTTGCCTCCAGAATTTCTTAGGAGCCACCTTAGAGAGGTGTAAGAGATTCTCTTTTATTTTGCGAATATATTGCCTTTTTTTCCTTTTAGTTAGGGCTTTGTAGATTTTTAACTTGTCAATTTTGAGAGATTCATCAATAGCTTCCTTAATTTCTCTCCTTGCACTATTACAATATTTGTCATACCATGGGTTGGTTTTGCTATTTATTTTATTACTTGAGACTTCAATTGAGAACTTGTTATTAGAATATGAAAGGGTTGTATTAAAATTATGATAGAGTCATCTATGTTGTATATACTGGATAAAGGAAGCAAATTAGTTTTAAATTCATTTAAAAAGAGATTTTTTTTTATTTCTATCAAAGATTAAGTTCTTTTGACTATAAGTATTATCTTCAATGAGATCTCTATGCATGAAAAAATTGAGAGTTATGAGTAAAGGCGTATGATCAGATTCAGGCTCGTGGTCATCTAAGATGTAAAAATTTATTATTTTGTTGTATAAAGGGGGATCAGAAATAACAAAGTCTACCACAATGCTACCAAGCCCATGGATGCAGGTCATATGGCTACAATTGGGCCACTTCTTTAGATTGTTGTAAATTATGAGATCCTGAGCACTACAGAGCTTGAATAGCTTCGACCCAAATAAATTATCCCTGAGGTCTTCAAAGCTCCTTTTGTACCGGCTAGCCAAAGTAAGGTCTTCATCTAACAAAAGAGTATTGGGGTTGGAATGATTGCTTAGAAGAATAGCTTGGTTTCTTGAAGTTTGAGAATTAAAGTCACCCATTAAAAGGGATATTACATTCATTCCTTAGGCTAGAAATATCATTCTCTAAACCATTGTAAGGACTAATTTTATCTAGATTATTTTTCTTATAGAAGTTAGAATTAATGGGGGGAAAATAACAAATTGCTATGTAGGTCTTTTTATCATTAATGTCAGTAATCTCAATCCAACTATATTAGTTGTAAGGGTCATTTTTATAAATCCTAGCATGGGGGGAGATGTTCTTCTTAATGTAGCAAGCTATGCCCCCAATGCCTCTATGGGAGGATCGCTTGTTCCAGGTATACCATAGTGTAAAGCCATTTATGTTAGGACCTTAGATTCTTCATGCTCCCAAGTTTTAACAAGTAATATAATATCAACATCATTTGAGATAGAACTTAGCTTGGGGCCTTTGTTCCATGGAAAGCCTCGACTATTCCAAGAAAGAATTCGGAGCACGTTGAATTGCTATTTATTACTATATTTTTGGTTTCTATATCGAATAACAACTTTTATATTTCTTATTATTGCCCATTTTCCTTCCTTCCTAGCTTCTTTTACCTTTTGAACCTCCTTTCTTAATTATGCTTGATCTTCTGGAATGAGATATTCATTTATAAATATTCTCGTTCCTTTTAGACTTGAGGTTTTACTAAGTATGTTATACTTATGGTTAGTAGAGCTCACCTTTATTTGGATCAACCTTCCTTTATTCTCAGTTAATTTCCCTAACCTTGTTGCTTTTGTGAGACACAAGGTTTCAATTTGTAATCTATTATGTAATTTTGTCTAGGCTATGGCTAAACTATCTTCGTCTACCTCCTCTTTCACACCGAAGATTATAAGGTTCAAGGCACTTTTGTTACGCTCATAGTCTAATTCAATCAATTTTTTCATTTCATCTTTAATTGGTTTGATATCTAATATACGTGCCCCACTATTTTAGGGTGAGACTATTGTTAACTTTCTCTTCTAGTTCTTTAATCATGTCCTTCATTTTAAGACTCTCTATATTATCAGCATCTCCTTACTGGGATGTTTGGTTCATATCTTGGTTTTGTTTTTCTATGACTTGCAACCTAGTCTCCATTGCCTCCATTTTATTCTCCAATAGTTCTATTTAATTTTCTATTTGTTTTTGGATCTTGTCTTCAAGAGATGTGAATTTGTTTTCTAGCATGGCTTCTAACTGGGTTTGTAGCTTGACTTCTCTTTCTTCTCTACGTTTCTCTAAAGACTCTATATACTCATAAAGGCTCTGTAGAGTAACTGTGTTAGGTATGTGTTTGGTATTCTTTGGTAGTTGTGGTGAATTATTCATACTTGACAATATATGGGAAGATATGTATTAGAAAAAGATAAGGAATGTGTGCACCTGAATATCAACCTTAAGTGCCTAGGTCCAAAAATTTATCGAGAAAAAAAATCACCACAAACCCAAGAACTAATCGAGAAAATTTACCGCAAATTGTCACCGCAGACCCAAGTATTAATCAAGAAAATTCACCGTAGACCTAAGTGTTAATCAAGAAAATTCACCACAAACCCAAGTATTAATCGAAAAAATTCACCGAGAAAATTCACCACAGACCCAAGTATTAATCGAAAAAATTCACCATAGACCCAAGTATTAATCAAGAAAATTCGAAGTATTAATCGAGAAAATTCACCGCAGACCCAAGTATTAATCGAGAAAATTTTCACCTCAGAATTCACCGCAGAATTTTCACCGTAGACCAAGTGTTAATCGAGAAAATTCATCGTATGTTATGTAAAATATTTTAATGTTAATTAGGTATTTATTATATAGTATTTTTTAAAAATTATGTATATATCATGAAAAAATAAGTTTTTATGGTTAAAACATTTATTTGGTCCTATACATATACTCTATTTAGCATTCAAAAATACAATTTAAACAGTGAAAAATAACATATTGTGTTTTCTCAGTGAAAGGGATTGAGTTATTGATATGAGATGGATTAATCCAGTAGATAATTGTAATTATCATGGGAAGTAGTCCATGTATATATATCACTAAAATATTAACCATTTTTTTAATTTTATTAAATTTATTATGTGGATAAGAGTATTTATTTGAGAATATAGTTTATAGAATTTTAATTTAATTGTTAATAATTATTAAAAAGAAGATAGAGATTTAATCTCCACATAATATTTTAAAATATTTTGAAGAGTAATAATATATCAAAAATTGAGATTTCTCTCAAAAGTAGTTATGTTGTCCTTTTTATGAAATTGATTAATTAGAAAAATAATTTTTCTATAAATATGTTTTATGAGTCATGTTTTTTTGACACATGGTTAGTAAATGGTGGTATCGACTCATGGTATTGTAGTAAAACCTATTTACAATTTAGAAATCTCCCCATACAATGAAGAGAATTTCATGATTAAAAGTCTTATTATGTTTTTTTTTCAAATATATATTATGTTTATGTTTAAGTAATATATATTGTTTTTTATAATTAGTTGTAATAATAATAATTTAAAATAAAGTGAGAGGTTAATTGAGTTTTATGTTTTTTTAAATCTTCATATTGTAAAATGTATTATAAAATAAGTGTTTTGATTAATATAAATTATAAAATGTTTATGAATAAAATTTTTAAAATTAAAATAGTAATTATAATGAATTAAAATTTAATTTTTAAATAGGAAAAAAAATTAATAAATCTCATAATTATATAATTTTGTTATTTATTATTTTTATAAAATAAATTAAAATTGTTATAATATTAGAAATTGTGAGAGAGCAGAAACGCACAAGATTTACACACAAATAATTAATTTCTATATATCAATAATCAGAGATACATTCCAATAATATATAGTTGAACTAATGCTAATCTTAGAGAGAGAAGTTGAGAGAATCTCTCAACTTCCTCAACAACCCAATCCAAGATATACTAAAGTAAGCATAATCCTAACTAATTCTAATACCCTCCCTTAATGCTTACTTTACAAAACATATAATAATTAATCACAATTACAACACTTTGAATTTTCGTCTCTTTGTCTGATCTGGTCTTCATTAACATTTGTACCCACTCTGAGATCTCATAGACAACGCTCTTTTCTCCACCATTTTTGAGCTACCATTCAACCCATTTAAAATACATTTGTTTCTGACCAACAATAATGAACTTTGCAAGATCAACAGTATTGACAACTCGGCTCGTCGGGGCTTCCGCGATAAGAGCTGACAAGTGATGAACCATCCTATGGACCAATCACCATCTATCAGATATTTCGCTTTCGGCTATCCATCAGTGGCTAGGAAAATGGTCTGAATACTGAATGTGTTCAAGAGCTAATCTAACAACTTGACCTGCTTCACACAAATGGATCTCATACTGTAACATGTAACTGATGCTCTTGGCCCGTAGCACAACAATATCAACATATAACAAATTCACACAATCAAATTAGCTAATTGTTCTCTCGTCCCTGTAGGACGTCAAGAACGACTAATTTAAATAATGCTAATTTGTTCAATAATTGGTTCTCTAATACAAAAATCTCATAACAATAAATAAATATAAGCTTAAACTCCACACTATATTCCACACACAAAAACCAAAACTTTCTTCCTCTGCGTTACACGACGGAAACGGAAACAGTGGCTCTGCCCTTCCTGGCCCCTCTGTACACGGTCTCAATAATATCAATGAACTCCTGCTTTTCCTTCATATCCCAGCTCGAGATAATGAAAGTAATCAAGTGAGGAACGAACAATGAGCGAGATGAGATACAGTGCACATCCGTGGTTGCTTCCTTTACGCGTCCACTCTGCTGAGCTTGCACGCAACTGGAAATTATTACTGATAAGATGGGACCCTCTGCGTCTTATCCATTTGGCTCTTTAAAATGAAGATGATTGTTCAATGATATAGCTTATTTAGAAAAAACAATTCTTCTTCTGTTACAGAACGTTGGATGCCCTCTTGAAGGGTGTATCGACCCTAATTTCTGCATTGCCGTGTTGAGTGGAGAAGAATCTTATTCCTGCTCTGGAAATATAAATCCCAATGAAAATGTTGGACACATGACTAAGTTCGCAAATGCCGCGGCTCAGATCTTTGACAGGATCTTTGAACAGAAATACAACGCATTTTTGTGCACTGCGAGAAAAGAAACTGTTGCTTGGAAATCAGTGGGATCAAATCAGTGGGATCTGGCCTCATAGTAATGATCAGAGCTCTATTTCTCCTTCACCATCGCTTCAATTCAGCAGCCATTTCGCAGATCTTTAGCGGGGTTTGAGACTGTTGCAGAATTATTTCTTTACACTTAGATGATGTGATCCAAATGCCTGCCTGGAAATATTGTAATTGCGGCAAGGTCTCGTTTAAAAAAATGGTCAATGAAGTTAGAGGAACAAGTAGATAAGAATAGGTTGTCTCTTTGCGAGAGATTGGAACAAACAAATATGAATATACAACGTTTTTAAACTCATCGAAAACCAATCCCACGTGATGTTTGCAGAATATTGAAACCGAATTCCATCTGATGCGAGATTCAAGACTGGAATTGATTCTAATGCGTTTACGCAGAAGAACATGAGCTGCCACACTTCACATACAAACATAAATAAATTAAAAAAAACAGACATTCAATTTCACACCTATGTACAGACCAACAATTACGCAGACTCTCACATCTTTCTGGGCACTCCCGTCAGCGATTAAGCCCAGCCAAGCTCTGATACCATATTAGAAATTGTGAGAGAGCAGAAAAACATAGGATTTACACACAAATAATTAATTTCTATATATCAATAATCAGAGATACATTCCAATAATATATAGTTTAACTAATGCTAATCTTAGAGAGAGAAGTTGAGAGAATCTCTCAACTTCCTCAACAACCCAATCCAAGATATACTAAAGTAAGCATAATCCTAACTAATTCTAATACTGTTGTAATTAACATTTAATTTAAAAATTACGTAATAATGAGGAGTAATGTTAATAAAAATTGGGTTTCACTAAACATGATTTACATATGAACCCATTCGCGTGTCATGTTGGTTCAAATGTGTCTTACAAGTTAAAGGTTTTAGGTTCACATCAAAGTTTATGTTAGCAGTGTCTGTGTTATGTTTTTAACATGGTATAATTCTTTCATTGTTATAATTTTATGTGTACACATAGAGTTACAAGTGTGACTACCCTACTTTCCACATTTTGGTAGGAGAATGATAGTTGAGAATATATTTTAATATGTAGTGTGGGTTTTAAAACAATAATATTTATAATAATGTTTTATAAACATTTAACATGTTATAGATGTTTTTATTATTATTTGATTTAAATTGTTATTAATAAATTAATGTGTTAGCCCCCCTATAAATTTTTTGACAAGCAAATAGGGGGCTTAATTATTTTTGACTCTTCAAGGAATGCATTTCCTCTGAAAACACAGTCTCCTTGAAGCCTCC
>JAXQQM020090520.1:0-36757 GCA_034641835.2 Pinus albicaulis | reverse complement strand
TTCTTCTTGTGCACCACTGACCCTTTTGCCTTTTATTGATTATTTTATGCTGACTGTATTATTTCCATAATCCCTTTGATCCCAAGGACCTGTTTTCATGCTTCCATTGTTGGTTGATCTTTCCCTGAGAATGATATTTTCGTTTCTGTTCTCCCCCTGAAACTGTGCTTTCTCTTCATATTAGAGAGTAGCATCTACAGATACTACCCCTAGTCTGTCTCTCAAATATTCAAATGGCTCTCTAGCAAGTGGTTTGGTAAATATATCTGCTGTCTATTCTTTTGTTGGTACATACTCCAGTTTTACTATCTTCTGAGCCACTTGTTCTCAGAGGAAATGATACTTGATTGGGATATGTTTAGTTTTTGAGTGAAGCACAAGATTTTTAGATATACTTATAGCACTTGTATTATCACATTTAATTGAGATAGGTTCATTAATGCTTACCTTCATGTCTTGAAGAGTCTGCTTCATCCACATGACTTGTGTACAACATGCTGCTGCTGCTATATATTCTGCTTCTGTTGTAGACAGAGAGATAGATGTTTGTTTCTTGCTTAACCATGCCACCAGACTTTCTCCTAGATAGAAAGCACCTCCACTTGTGCTTTTCCTGTCATCCACACACCTAACCCAATCTGCATCTGTGTATGCTGTCAAAGTGAAGCTTTTGCCTTTAGGATACCAAAGTCCATACTGTGTTGTTCCTTGTAGATATATAAATATTCTTTTGACTGCCAGAAGATGGTTTTGTTTAGGTGCTGCTTGATATCTAGCCACTAGTCCTACTGCTAGCATGATGTCTGGTCTTGATGCTGTCAAGTACAGCAGGCTTCCTATCATGGATCTGTAGAGTTTTTTATCTATATCTGCAGACCCGTCATCAGCACACAGTTTGCATCCCGTGATCATGGGAGTTGACACAGGTTTACAGTCCTCCATTTTGAATTTTTTCAACATTTCTTTTAAGTATTTTTCCTGTGAGATGAATGTACCTGTGTTCTTTTGCTGAATTTGAAGTCCTAAGTAGAAACTGAGCTCTCCAATCATAGACATCTCAAACTTTGTTTTCATCTCATCAGCAAACCCTTTTGTTAGTTCTTCTCTGTTGCTTCCAAACATAATGTCATCAACATATACTACAACAATCAAGAGTTCATTTTCATGGGCTTTTATGTATAGATTGTTGTCTACTCCACCTCTCTTAAAGCCTTGTTTTTGCAAATATTTATCTAGTCTTGAGTACCAAGCACGAGGAGCCTGTTTTAGTCCATAAAGAGCCTTTTTCAGTCTGCATACATAGTCTTCTTTGTCTGTTAATGAGAAGCCTTCTGGTTGTTCCATGTAGACTTATTCTTCTAAGTCTCCATTCAGAAATGCAGATTTTACATCCATTTGATATACCTTGAAGTTTTGGTAGCATGCAAATGCCAGGAACATTATGATAGCTTCCATTCTGGCTACAGGGGCAAATGTTTCATCGTAATCAAGTCCTTCAATTTGTGAGTATCCTTTGCAGACCAGCCTGGCTTTATTCCTGATTACTTGTCCTTGCTCATTCATTTTGTTTTTGAATACCCATTTTGAACCAATGATATTTTTCTCAATTGGTCTAGGAACTAGTTCCTAGGTATTGTTCTTCTCAATTTGGTCCAATTCTTCATTCATTGCCTTTACCCAAGACTTGTCCTTGCTGGCTTCTTCGAATTTCTTTGGCTCTATTTGTGACAACATGGCTATGTATACCTCTTCAGTTTGTTCTGTTAGCTGCCTTCTTGTTTGGACCCCTACTCTCTTGTCTCCAATGATCTGATCTTCAGGATGGTTCTTCTGAGTATATCTTGAGGGAGCTTTAGAACTCAACTCTGTATCTTCTGTTGTCTTGCTTGTTTCCTCATCATCTTGGTTTTCTTCTTCATGGTTGTCTGATGGACTGCAGCAGTCTGTATCCCTTGTATTGTTTGGAAGTTCTTCATCAAATCTCACATCAATGCTTTCTACTATTTTTCGAAGAGTCTTGTTGTAGCACCTATACCCTTTGCTTTTGGATGCATATCCTAGAAATATTCCTTCATCTGCTCTTGCATCAAATTTTCCAAGATTTTCATCATTATTCTTTATGTAACACTTGCTACCAAAGATTCTGAAATGTTTGATTGAAGTTGGCTTTCCATGCCACAGTTCGTAGGGAGTCTTGTCACTACTTGGCCTTAAGTGAGCTTTATTAAGGATATGTACTGCTGTGTGCACTACTTTTTCCTAGAAGGTTTGAGCAATATTATTCTCTTGCATCATGGCTCTGGCAATTTGTTGAACAGATCTGTTTTTTCTTTCTGCTACTCCATTCTACTGAGGTGTTCCTGCAATAGTGAATTGTTGTTTTATGCCATGTTCATTGCATAGGTAAGCAAAGTCATAATCAGTGAATTCACCTCCTCTGTCTGATATGATGCATTTCATCTTGCATCTTGTCTGATTTTCTGCTAATGCCTTAAATATTTTGAATTTGTCCAGAGCTTCCGATTTATTCTTGAGAAAATAAACCCATGTCATTCTGGAGAAATCATCTATTATCAACATGAAGTAGGATTCTACACTTGGTGTTTTAGTTCTTGTAGGTCCACACAGATCCATGTGCACAAGCTGGAGTAGTCTTCTTGTTGAAAAATCCTCTTTGGCCTTAAAGGATGTGCGGGTCTGTTTACCCAATTGACAAGATTTGCATATGGTATTAGAAGGCCTCTTTATTTCTGGCATGTCTCTGACTGCTTTCTTCTTGCTTAGTCCGATGATGTGATCGAAGCTGAGATGTCCCAATATTTTATGCCATAACCATGACTCCTCAAGTTTGCTAAGATGGCATGCTTCATCTTCCTCTTTCACAATGTAAACATTTCTCTCTGTTCGAACACCTTTGAGCAGAGTCTTACCTGTGGTGCTTGATCTGACTTCACAATATTGTGCTCTAAAAAGAACTTCACAGCCTTTGTCACACATCTGACTGACACTTAGTAAATTTGCTTTCAGCCCATCTACAAATAGTACATCTTGGGCCTTTCCTCTGCCATTGTCTATGCTGACTGAGCCTTTTCCCTTGATCTTACCTGATTTATCATTGCCAAAAGTAACATTGCTAGATTTATTTTCATCAAGAGTTATAAACTTGCTTTTGTCTCCTGTCATGTGTTTAGAGCAGCCACTGTCCAAATACCATTGGCTTTTCAGATCTTGAGCAGTTAGAGCCAGGTCACACTTATTCACCTTCTTTATCCACTGGAGGCACCCTTTTGTTTGGTATCTTTTGTGAGGTGATGAAATACATCTTCTTAGAGGACATTTGGAAGGTATATGTCCAACTTGATTGCATACACAACATTTGATCATAATTTTTGTAGAATTATGAGTATGAACATAATTTCTTTGATTCATAAACCTTCTTGAGGTGTTAAACATCAATATTTGTCCATAATTTCTACACTCAATGATTTTATGACCAAATTCCTTACAATAAAAGCAGTAACCATAGAAGCTATTTGCATACCTGATGTAAGGTTGTCTCTTCCATTTGTTTGCTTGAGGCAGTCTCTTCAATGTTTGCATCTTTTGCTGGTTTGAATTACTCCTACTTGCATGACAATATGTAGCAATGTGTCCCAGCTTGTGGCAGACATAACAGGTGGCATTCTTCATTGGAGGGAAGAATCTCCTTTGATGGTTTCCAAATTTTACATATTCAGGGGTCTTAGTATTTATTACATTCTTTGCTACTAGTGGTTTCTTCTGATCTTTGTCTTCCTTATTGCAGATTTCTTCTTTTGTAGGAATTGTTTGAGCTTCTTCATCATTCTTCTTTGCTTTTACAAAAATAATCTCTCTGTCAACCTTTTCTTTTCCTTTACTTGATTCTCCTTCATAGCCTATTCCAGTCTTTATCATAGGGGATCTTTGAGCAACCATAATTTCATTCAACTTACTAGAGCTTGTTGTTTGAGAAGATTTTATAACCACTTTCCTTTGAGCATTTTCTAATTTCTTCCTGAGACATACTACTTCTTCTTCCAACTTTTCTTGTTCTTGAGTTTTTTCTTTGATTTGCTTAAGTAACATGTCCTCTATCTTCTTGGCTTCTTCAAGCTCTATCTTTAGCTGCTTAAAGACTTCTGAATTCTGTTCTTCTCGTACATACTTGAGGAGAATGTCCTTTTGTTTTCTGCATTTCAGTTTGAGTCTATCAATCTCTTCTAGAGCACTTCTTAGCTCCCCCTCAAGGTCAACTTCACCTTCTTCTTCTTCATCTTCTAGCAGGAGACCTTCAAGTTCTTCTATGGCCATCAATAAGAATTCAGAGGTTCCTTCTTCACTTGAGGATTCATCTGAATCTTCAGATGTACTGCTATCTTGTTGAGCATAGAAGGATTTTCTGCTGAACTTCTTTCCTTTCTGCCAGTTCTTTGATTTATTTTTCTCTGACTCTTGAGCCTGATTCCTTACTTTCTTGTGAGGACACTTAGTAGCATAGTGTCCCACTCTTCCACAGTTAAAGAATTTGAAGGGGAGTTTACCTTTGTATTTACCTGAGCCTCTATCCAATTTCTTGACAAACTTTGCCTCTTCTTCATCCGAGCAAGAGCATACGTCTCCCTCTTCTCCTTTCTTCTTTTCTGTTTTAAAGGCTGCTTCCCTCGTACTTGGATTTTTCTGTGGGAGCCTCATTTCATAGGCTGTTAGATTTCCAAGTAGCTGGTTCATGGTCAAGGTCTCCCAATCAATTGTTTCTTCTATTGCAGACACCTTTGGATTAAACCTGGATGGAAGAGATCTTAGAATCTTTTGCACAATTATACTTTCTGGCATTTTTTCTCCAAGAGCTTTCATATTGTTAATAATTTATGCAGCTTTTAGGAAGAAACTAGCAATGTCTTCATCATCATTCATTTTTAAGTTCTCAAACTGGGCTCTATAGACTTGAAGTTTGGCAGTCTTTACTTTCTTGTCTCCCTCATGTATGTTCTCAAGAGTATCCCATATTTCTTTGGCAAAGTCTTTGTGCATTACTTTAATAAACTCTGCTTCACATAATCCATTCAAGATGGCATTCATGGCTTTTGCGTTAGCCACAAAATCTTGTTTTGTTTCTTTTTCTGTGTCAGTTGCCTTTGGGGCATATCCAAATTCCACAGCAGCCCAGACTTCTATTCCTAGAGACATTATGTATGTCCTCATTCTGATTTTCCAGAAAGCATAATTTTCACCAGTGAAAAAAGGAGCTTTATTGGTTGAACATCACTCTTTACTAGCCATCTTGAGAACCTAGGATCTCCTTTCAGTTGTTATACTGGTACAAAGGAACCTGCTTTGATACCAATTGTTGAACCCTTAGTTAAACTGAGAGGGGGGGGTGAATCAGTTTAACACATTCATGATCTTTTAAACTTTATATTAAACCTTATTTACACCTTCATTTCATATCCAACTTAATATGTGAGTAATCTTAGAATGTGAGCAGCAAGTATTAATATAATATAACAACAGACTTAATATGAGAGCAGCAGGTATTAAGCAGATGATATAAATCAGATCAACACATAAAAATCATGCACAGAGACACCAGATATAAGTGGAAACCCATAAAGGGAGAAAACCACATCTTATTATTGTTGTGATGCAAAGGCAAGCTCCAACTCCCTCTCACCACTGTTTTTCTGCAGGCACCAACCTACAGGAGGCTCCAACCTCAGTCAGCTACAACTGACAGCTATCAAGTTGCAACTTGATAGGGAAGCTCCAACTTCCTCAATTTATCAAACTGAATGTTTGCTGATTTACCTCAGATATCAGCTCTGTTCTGTAGCTTCTCTTTCTGCTCTTCCTTTTTAAGCTTCTCTGCGTCACTCTTCTATATTTTGCATTCTCTATATTTGCTCTCTCTAACCTCGCATGTGCATATCAATGTGATATTATATATAGAGTTCCTCACATGACTGTTTGTATTTCATAAAGAATTTGGAGTGAACAGTCATGACTCTTTGGCTTCTGTCTTCTCATTCCTTTATCCAACTCATTTTTAAAATTATAACAATATGTACAAATTTCCATGCTACAGTGGGATTTTGTCTTTTCCTTAGGATACTTGCCTTTGCATCACAAACAATATAAACAAAAATATTTACATTTTCAGTTACACATTTCAATACCACTCAGCTCCTTTTCTGAACCTTGGCTTTACTGGATTTGTCTCTTCTGCTACTGTTGAGTGGTTGTTCTATATATCTTGGTTCACCTCTATGTTTATTTATCTATTCACTGTACTTGAGTGCATTACCATCTCTAATCTTGGGCTACCTGTCTACATTCTCTGTTCATACATGAGTTTAAGCATAATTGCTTGAAGCTCACACTACAATTTCAATTCATTTTTCTTTTGTACCATATTTCTTCCGCTATCTCTAGTTCTTTCGTTATTGCAGGCTCTTGTAATAAACCCAATCTTCAGGCTTTTGTAGTAAACCCAATCTTATTACATATATGTTTCAACTTTAGCACAATATATATATCGTCATGTATGCATACTCCCGATTCAAACTATTAATAAACTATAGCTTTTGTTTTGCGCCCAACATAAATATGGTCACTGTTATATAACCTTTAAAACATCAAATTATATTACATTCCCCGCTTAAATATATAATGCTTACTCGAATGTTCGGACCTTGGGAATTTTGAATATATATCTCGAGCTTTAAATCAATTGAGCCGCTTATAACGTACCTTTGTTAAACCCACAGACCTTAACAACGCGCAATATAAATTAAAATGGGGCCCAACGCTAAAAATCTACCATGTCCAACGACGGACATCACATCACACGACTTCTGATGATCCGACGGATATCGCTCGGGCAACTTGCATGGAAAATAACGTGCGATGGCGCGCCGTACCTTGGGTAACCTTCGCGCATCTATAGCAAGTGAACACCGTCAGATCGCTTCCCTCCAGATCGACGGCTTGTGTCAATATCGCTCCACGTCTTTGGTCGATGATTAATGCGCGATGGCGCATAGTGGGAGGCAGTTTTCCATGGGTCCACCTCGCCACGTGTCGAATGGTCTATGGAATCGCTCCCAACTCCTCAAATACCGTCCACCGTGTAAAGGTGGTGCGATGAAAACCATAAACTGCCGCCACTGTTCATCTGGTCACGGTTCCACTCTTCTACGTAGGGTTCCGGTCTTTTATTAACACATTGAGTTATGTTCATTTTCCATTGAATTTTATACGAAACTCTGACCTTGGTTTACAACATAAACCATTGCATGATCCACCTTTAATATTGGGTCCCACTCTAATTTCCTTTGATTGTTTAACTGGTCCATAGCGTTAATACCTTTGTAAAAGTTTCGACAATACATCGAATTACACTATAAAGTACTGAATTACACCTTTTGAAGTGGAACATTATAATAAAGCACTTGCATCGCATCGCATCGCATCTGCTCTGCCTATTCCTTTTGTGTTTCACCGATTGCGATATACGATCGGACTACATCGCATCACATCGCAAAATTATCGCATCGCATCGCATCTGCTCTGCCTATTCCTTTTGTGTTTCACCGATTACGATATGCGATCGCACCGCATCGCATCGCATCACAAATTTATCGCATCGCATCGCATCTTCATTACATCGCATCGCATTGCATTTTCATTACATCGCATCGCATCGCATTGGACTCCGCTGCCTCTGCTTCATCTGCTGCTTCTGATTTATCTGCTGCCTTAGTTTGCTATCTGCCTTGCTGCCTTTGCTGCCTCTGTTTCCTGTCTAATGCTGCTTCTTTCGCCTGTCTCTATCTTTGCTGCCTCCTTTTCCATCATTGACAACATTTCCAACATATGGGGGTTACAGGGGTACAAAAATAACAATAAGGGGGGCTACACTAACATAATAAAGGACTACACTATTAATATAGGGACTTAATAGGCGGAGGTCGGGGTCGACCCCGCGACCTCCCCTAGACTAACACCAGTGCCAACCGTTGCACCATACACTGTGTTCCTTACTCCATAAGGATTCCGCCACTATTTGAAATTATATTGCGCGGGATTTGGGGTCTGGAGGGATGTCCGAAGCACTATTCATTGGCGGAGATTTAAACGATTTTAATTCATGTTAATAACCACTAACCCGTGGTTAATCCATGTTAATCTGAAGTTTAGTGTTAAAAGCACTTAGCGCTAAACGTGCCATTAACTACATTTTAAATCACGCTTATCTTTAAAGAAATGTGGGTTTATCTTAGTGGAGTTTTTGGTGGACCCTCCAAATGTGGGGAAGCTCCACTTTTAGTGGAGTTAATTGGCAGACTTCCCGTTTTAGTGGAGAAAAACAAGGAAAATTTGGTTTTGCCATTACTGAGCCAATGTTTGACCAATTTTGGCTCAGGAAGAGTCTTTCTTGGTATATTTTGATGTTTTGGAGCCATTGGAGCAGGTTTCAGAGGCAACAGGAGATTGTAAACAACGCTTTTTCACAATTGAAGCTAATACAAAGGCCCAAGCTATGAAGCTAGACAAAGGAGATGTAGCCCAGGAGGGGTGAATTCCTTCATCAAAACCATGTGTATTTGACTCAGTTATTTGTGTTTGTTGTGTTTTTATCTGATGTTGTTCAACATTTAGTTTCCATGCTTTTAATTTCATGAAATATACTTAATCTCATCAAGTTTATTGAATTGTCAATCATAAGCACATGTATAAACCCTTGTATAAGAAGCAAACCAAAGCACTTTCATGTTAAATCTGAAACTGATATTAGCACAACATTAACTAACAATCGATTGCATATCAACAAGGAAAATACCCTCTAGTGGAGGTTATAAAGGAGGTTTTTAGTTTATAAAATTGGCCAAATTTGTCAAAAAAAACATTTGCTACAACATCTGTTTTTGGTAACGAAGGTTTTGACAGAGCTTCTAACGGAACCTCTACACAACTAAAAAAATTGGGTGGCCGAAGGTTTTTACAGATGTATTTCTTATCAGTGCATGATTCATGTGTGAACGCACCGGTGCATTTTAACCTTTACGCATTGGTACTGTAAACATACCAAGCACCAGGATGGAAAACAAATTTCGGAAGCCCCGGGGCATTTAGCAACGTCCCGGTGTGTGTCACCAACAACAAATACGCACCAGGGCGATAGAAGGTGCATGCACCGATATATTCAGATTATAGTTGTAAAGCACCGAGACATTTAATGCAAACAATACTGGTGCATTACGAATACGAATGCATCAGTGCATTCACCTTCTATCCGCCTGGTGCGTATGGGTTGTGTACATGCCCCGAGATGTTAAGGTGTAAAAACGCATCAGCGTGTTAAAGGAAAACCATATCAGTGCGTGCAATGCCTATCCACCCTGGTCGTAGTCGTCGATAAAGCGCACCGGGCATTCTAATTGGTCTTTTTATTTGGTGTGGTGCTCATAGGTCACAGAAACACATTGGTGTGCAGTATCATACACACCCACCGATGTTCATTTTCTATTTTTTAGAAACATCGACCTCTGACAGTGAAATTATTGTGATGTTTTAAAATTCATTATTCATCAAAAGTCGACACATATTTTATAATAGTATTCATATCAATTAAATTTTTATTAGTGAATTTGAATGTGATGTTTGGATGAATTTGTTATATCATCATAATTCGCATATCTTCATTATAATATTTAATCATCCATATATTTAATCAGTGGTGTAACATTTCACAGCAACCATGAAGAATGCAATAGAATAAATTAAAACGTATTTTATTATTATTATTATTATTATATATATAAGACACTCTTTGTCATACAAAATGGGACAGTTGTTGTTATCCCTTTGTCTTTCAATTGGGACACTATGTCCATAACATTAAACAAAAAGTCTGATTTCATAGAAAAATATTTCAAAAAATACAACGTCTTTCTTTGATATCCAAACATATTGATAATCATTCTTCTCTGGAATTGTTGTCACCGCTCAAGATACTTCCATGACTTGGGTTATTTGAAGGAATTTTATGTTCATTGTGTGTATTTCTTTCTTCTTCTTCAAGTTCCATCTACAAACATAAAAATAAAGTATAATGAGTGTATCTAAATTGGTGAGAATAATGAAAATTTCAATATTAAATAATCTACATCAATGTAAATCGAAAATAAATGTACCATAGCAAGAATTGACTCGTGAACTATACACATTCTTTTAAAACCAAATTTCATGCCTTCTTTCAACAATTCATTTGTTGACGTAGTTCCATACTTTGTTTCCTGCAAGTTTTATACCCCATAATAAATCATAGATTTAATATAAAAGAATTTTTTGTTCTATTAATTATAGACAGAGCTAAGTAAAACAAGATAGATACTTACAAATTCCACAATTAATTTCTGATATGCCAACATATACTGACAACCCATATTTAACCCAATGTCAATCAATTCTTCTGATGGTTCTTCTTTGTATGTTCAGCACATTTTTGAAGACATTCAATGATGATTGTTGTAAAAAAACTTAAAATATACAAAAATGAAATTTATTTAAGTTGTTATAATGAAGTAAAAATTACTCACAAACTTAGATATCAACCCTTTTTTTCCTTGTCGTCCTGTTTTATGTGTTGAATGGGTTCCATTTTCTTTTCTTTTCTGCAAGAAAATACTTGAAAATTAATTTTTAATGCTAATTATTTATTTATTGTACCTAATTAAAAAATTCAATGATTACATATCACATTTGAAGCACGTTGTTATTGATATGGCTCCTCGTGCAATGAAATTATGTCCATTTCTTTGACCATCTCCTTGTACACATTTTTGGACATTCCTAGTGGCATATTTATGATATCAGCTCGTTCATCCTTTGATATTTTCATAATCTTCCTGAAAATTTAACATGAAAATAAACTATTTAATTTCTATATCGATATATAAAAACTAAATATAACCAAAGTGATATTTATAAATGATTTCTTTGTAGTAATATATACATATAATTCTAGAAAAACATTTAAAGGAATATTATATTTGCAATCCTTCTTTTTTGTTTTTGTACGTTTTTTCTATTAAAATTCTAACATGTCTCATTGACCAATTCTCTGGAAACTCTTCCTGTAGTTTAAATAAAATTTGGTTCTTGGAATAATTGGTTTGATTTTTGTATTCATTCCACTAGATCCCTCAAATTTTTGTAAAAAAATTCCCCCCTTTCGTTAACCTCCAGCACCACTCCAAATGAGCTAAGGTGCAATTCATTTTCATTTGCATGTTCTATTTTTTTTTCTTTTCTTAGAACAACATTTATTTTCTTCATTGTTGGTGCCTATAGAACATTAAACATATCTGAATTAATATATTGTTTGAAACATGTTATCTAATATTTTTAAGTATATTATTAATGAAAATTCAAAAAGAAATTCATATTGGATCGATAATATTTTTTCATTCACTTTATTCATCCTTCTGCAATTTTTCCATCAAGATTTTATGCTCTTCTTGTCTTAGATCAGAAATACCCTTATCGATATTGGCGTGCTTACTATTAATCATGCATTGGCATGCTTACTATTTGATATCATCGATATTGTACTAATCATTTTCAAATATATTTTTTCAACTTATTAGGATTCTAGTGATAATGAGCGACCTACCTACCATCTTTCATTGCACCCCACAACAATTTCAAATCGAGAGAAGGTTGAATTAAGAGAAAAACTCGGAGAGGAATGATACCAAGAATGGTTGAATCAACCACCTATTCAATTCCCACTACGTCTAGATTCACCAATTAGGAATGACTACAACAATAGTAGTTCTTCACAAGCTGGAAATGGAGGCAATCAAATAGAGGTTGGTATGGATGATTACTTAAGGGATATGACTTCCATGGAGACAATTTTGTTAGATGCATTCCAAAATTATGATCATCCAGGGGATGATTCTCATATCATTGAGACCTTTTTCAAAAGCCTTAAATTTGCTTCCACCGCCCCTCCATTTGGACCTGGCGTTCAATCAAAGTCTACCCAGTTGGGGACAATGATGTTACTGTACAACTTGAAAGAAAAGTTTGGCTTGTCAAATGCATGTTTCTTAGAAATTTTTAGGTAATTGACCATCAAGTCCCTTATATTTTGAGAAATCTTGTCACACAATCAACTTTACAAATGGTCAATTTTATGAACGTTAATAATTATTGGAATTTCACATTTAATATTGTCCACCGACTATATGTTATTCAAAGATAAGGTTCTTTTGAGTGATAATGTCTTGCCTAGTAGCTGCGAAGAGGCAAAGAAATTGTTGAAAATGTTGGGTGTTGAGTACATATCATATCATGCATGTCCAAATGATTGTATTCTATATAGAGGAGAATATGCAAACAAAGAGATATGTCTGAAATGTGGGCATGATAGGTATGATAAATCAAAAAATAAGGGTAAATCATGTGGTCCTCCTTTTAAGATATTGAGGCACGTGCCTATAATCCCAAGGATTCAAATGCTATTTCGTTGCAAATAATTATTTATGTTGCAGGGATGGCATGCCTCACACAGAAGTGAGTTGGGAGTTATGTGAATCCCAACATATTCAATAACCATGAAGCATATAGAGGATACATGGCCCAAAAAATTCAAGGATGAAGTACGAAGTCTACGACTCAGCATATCCATGGATGGCGTCAACCCATACTCCCCTTAGAACACCAACCATTATGTTTGGCCTGTAGTAGTGATCAATAACAATATCCCCCCATGGTTTTCTGTGAAGAATGAACATCTTATGTTGGCTCTCATAGCCCCTGGTAGAATACAAGTGAAGAATATGGATGTCTATTTACAACCACTGGTAGATGAATTGAAGGAATTATGGGATTGGATAAATGTATACAATGTATCAAGACCCATCGCAGCAGAGAGGAGTTTTACGTTGTATGGCATATGTGCTTACACGACACATGATTATCCAGGCTTAGGAGTTTGCTCTGGTAAATTACATGTTTATTGATTTGTGTATATACGTAACAATATTCTTTCGCATATTAATTTAATTTGTTGTAATTGTTCTGATCTTCATGATATTCTTTAACGTGTCATGCATATTGTATATAATAATTTCGCAGGCCTTGTGACAAAAGGGTATTATGGATGTAAATTTTGTGGACCTTCTCTGAAAGCTAGATGGTCCAATGACCTACAAAAGCCAGTTTATGATTGCTCCAGGGTATTCCTCCCAGAAGAACACCCTTACAGAAGAGAAACATCCACTTTCAATGGTAAATGAGTGAGAACCCAAAGTCCTGCAATAACGAAACCAGTGGAACAGCTTAGAGCATATGAGAGAGAGAAGGAGAAGGTGTTCATAGAAATGTTTGATTCAAATGGGGAGCCTATGTTCGATGATATAGAATTCTTTGACACCTATGTTGATAAATTTCCCATTGGGATGAAAATGAAATATATCTTTTATAACCTCCCATATTGGCAGCATCTTAAGATTATCCACTTATTAGATCCCATGCATATATTTAAAAATGTTTCATATTATTTATGGAGGCACATATCATCGAAACAAAGTGACACATTGGTTGTTAGGAAAGATCTTATTACTTCAAAAACTAAAAATAAACATTGGCCAAGACAATTAGAATGTACAGGAGAGGCTGGTCCCTCTAACTGGTATTTCAAAGAAGGTGATGTCCTATGGATTTTTAAAAAATATGATCTTTCTTTGGCAAAGGAAGTTAAAATGGGTGTGAGGGTGTCATCTTCATATGGGTCTTCACTACAACACTGCTTCACCATGGAATACCATTTGTCGAGGTTGAAATCGCATGACCATTTGAATATTCTAAGAGTACGTATAATGTCAAAACAATGATTTCATTATTTTTTATATTAATAATTTTTATCCCATGTGCTCATAAAACATAACTAATTTTGTATGCACGTGTTAATAACTTTGCAGTTTCATTATCCTTTGTTCGTGTGTGGGTGTGTGAAACATGACTTCCCCCAAGACCTAGGACATGCCATATCTAAATTATCTGTATTTGTACGTTGGATCACGTCAAAGGATATTCATGTGGCTAGCATTCCATGGTGGCGTCAAGAGATAGTTGAGATTATTTGTATGTTTGAGAAGGAACTGCCGATGATTTTCATGTACTTGCAGGTTCATCTTCTAATCCATATAGTATATGAGGTTGAATTAGTTGGGGTGGTTTCTTATCGTTGGATTTTCTTCTTAGAGAGGTACATGAAGAAATTGAAAGGTTTTGTTCGACAGAGGGCCAAACCTGAGGGGTCTATGGCAGAGGGGTACATATCATATGAGTCTTTATATTATTCCATTGAGTACATCAAGCAGATTGGCAACACACCAGGTGTGGACGATGAAAGGGATGCAGACAACAGAGAAGGGGAGCTTCTCCAAATGAATGGAAAAAGGCACTTGATAAAGAGTAAGCGACTTATAATTTGTCAAAATTACACAAAGTAAATATTCATGTTGAACTTCAATATAATGTATATTTTGATCTCATATGTACTATATGTCGATTTTATTTCATCAGCAAAAGAAGAAATTGAAGCAAGCAATAATTTTTTTCTTTACAATTTCGAAGTGACACAACCGTGAGTCGCATTGTACAAACAAAAGAGGATGAAATGGAATAGTGACAGGAAAGAATTCATGCAATTGAATGGTAGAATTTTGCCTTATCCTAATCATTTAAAAGAAAATATGACAATGATATGCCCCAACAGTTGGGTTGTTGACCAAGTCAAAGAGAAATACGGTGCAACCAGACGTTACCTGCGTGTTGAAGAGGATGCGCTAAACGTAGGGATTGGGTGTAGCAACTTAGTAATAATCTATTTATATACATTTTAAACTTAATAATGCATCTTTGAAATGTAACATATATATTTTATATATTTTAACAATTGGGTTATTAGACACATGACACTATAATTTTTTAACTTTTTTATAGGTGCATTTTTTCCCATCTATTTGGGCATATGGACACCATTTTCGCACAAAAAATGCCGATGATGGATACATGACACAAGACTGTGGAGTGGAAGTCGAGTTCGATTAATCTATTCAAGCTAGCCACCGTGATCAAAACCTAGTAAGAGGGATGTTAGGTTACATCGAAAAGATACAAGAGATCATTGAAGTGGACTTATCCTTTCCAATGTTTTATTTTTAGGTGCAAGTGGTGGGACACCTTTGATCGGAATAATGTAAATGAAGATCGTGATAGTAGGTGGATATGTATCAACTCTAGAACGATGTGGGATGAATCTAAGGAGCTTTATGTTTTCCCCAAACACTGCAACCAGGTGTTTTTTTACCCAGATGTGTTGGATAGAGATTGGTGGTTCGTATTGAGACATGACCATAAATCAAAAAATATTTTTGAGAATAATAGTGTTATCATGCCAGGTGAGCTTGAAGATAATGAGGGTGATGATAACAGAGAGTGATATGGTATATGTGTTATTCCATCATTTATACTATTTAAGATGGGTTTTTATAAAGAATAGGACTTAACCTTATAACTAAGACTCTTTTTTTTCCAAACATTATTATATATGTTTTGAAATAATTGGTTTGCATTGTGTTAATGTTAAAATCATTTCACTTGATAATTTGCAATTATGTTGATCTCGAAAGCAATTCATTGCATCAATTTCTTTTTTTATGTCAATTCCTAAAATACTACAACTACTTGATTGCTTTAAATGGTTTTTCACTATATCATTACATAAATAAATGCACCATATATATATATATATATATATATATATATATATATATATATATATATATCTTCAAAATTTAAAAAAAAATGTATTAATGTATACTATTATTTTTTGTATGTAAGATCATAATAAAATAATGATAATTCTAAACATGAATTTATTTACATTATTTTCTAAACTTTATTATGTTACAAAAAATCATATTATTCTAGATTTATTATTTTACAATTATTCATATTCTTACAAATTTACAATTTTATAATTATGGTAATTTAACAATATGTACAGTATACATTTTACAATTTTATGATGATTCAATTTTACGATAGTTATGGTTCAAATTTGACAATTAATACAATTTTCAATTTTACAAATTTACAAATTTTACAATTTTAATAAAATTGAATCATCACAATACATACAATTACAATTACAATTTTACAATTTCAAAATAAATTTACAATTACAATTACAATTTTACAATTTTACATACAATTACAATTTTACATACAATTAAAATTAAAATTACAATTACAACTACAATTACAATTTTACATACAATTACAATTACAATCACGATACATACAATTACACTGTTACAATTTTACAATTACCAATACATATTATTTAATAAATATCATGATTTAATATTAAAAATAAATATCACGATCATGTTAACCATCGTACAAACATCATATTCTAAAATACACATTCAAATTCGCTAACATCATCTAATCATCATGATCATGATCATCCAACAAAACACAAGCATTTTATAACATCATCACAACACAAACATCAAATATACATCTCATGTCAAATAACTGTTATAGTGTACACATCTATCTACAAGCACATTAAATGAACATATCTAACATGACCTAACAATATACACATCATGATGAACACCAACATGTAAATTAAGTACATCAACATGAACATAAAATACATGCACCATATATATATATATAATGTAAAAAATATACAACTGTAATAAAACTGCATATAAATGTCAAATATCTGGTGGTACATCAATACTATAACTAGTGGAGGCCTGCTCAGTCAATGGTGTCTGCTCAAATGGATGTGCTTGCTCAGGAGATGCCTGCTCAGATGATGTTTGCTCAGGAGGTGCCTGCTAATATGGTGCCTACTCAGAGGATGCCTTCTCAGGACTAGATGTTGACTTCTCATCTCTGCGAGGTGGAGGAGGAGGTGGAGTACTATAATGATCACTCCCCTCATGATCATTATCATCCAATGAGTTGTTGTGTCACGCATATCCATGGTGCCTATCCCTCCTAGCTGCCAGTAGCCTGGAAGCTCTGAAGATATGATGCATAAGGGTCATCATATCATAGGGCATGTCCCTCCAGAGCTCTATGAGCGTATTATCAGCCTGGATCTCTCTGATCGCCGCAGATTAGACTCCCTCATCAACCAGAAGTCAACATATTCAGTCGCCCAACTCCATACTTAGCCAAATGTTCGCCCTGCGTCGCATGCTTGCGGGTATCTGCACCCAAGGAGGTCTCTCACCCACCGCGGCCTCTGCCATCTCCTCTTCATCTATAGGATTATCCGGTGGGGGTGGAATCATGTCCCCAACGAATGTGCCAATATCTATAAAATATATAGTACACAACAATAATTAGACAATTTCATTAAACAATTTAATAAAACAAGTTTAAAAACGTGTTAGAATAAATTTTATTCTAATTAATTAAGACAATAAAATGAAACTATATTAATTTAAATAAAACACTAATATTACCTCTATAATCTAGTGGCTCATCCTGTGTGAAGAGGATATTGGTACACCCTCACCAATCCAAACCCGTGTAAGGACACAGCACCATCACGAACATGTGATCATCCACACTAGCTAGTAGCTCTAGTGCATCACTAGAAATCTTGGTTGGATACTCAGACAGGCCCCTCTAGGACATCATCTCACCCCACATGTGCATTCGTACATGTATCATCGGCCTATGAGGCTGATAGACAAAAGTTTGCCTCGTCTCCAAAAACCTCTCAAAAAATAATCAAAATAACTCTGAAGAAAAAGGGAAGGTCAACCTCTCATGTGCTTGAGAACGACATCTATTTAAGGCTATACAAAATTGCTACAAAAAAATGGCAAACCATCTAACAATTTTTGGCCTTTGGAATAAAGAATCAACATAAAATAAAATAGGGCAACTAATGCGTTTCTCGTCACTGGTATAATGTGTAATGGTCGTTAGTAATAGTGGGAGGCACGTAACCTCCTATGGACCAAAAGAATAAATCTGTAGTTGTCCACTAGACACATGAAAATCTATAGGAGAAAGTATATCATCCCTAATGTATCTCCGGGAGTACACCAACTAACTCCTTGTTGCATAACCGACAGGGACATCAGGAAACTAGTGAAAATCCTCCCCTCTCCTAGATAGGCCAGTAATAAAATAAAAGTCCTCATCAGTGGGTTGGTACCAGTGGTCAGGACCGACAGGGAACGCCTACCGGTGGATATCCCACCTGTAGATCAATTGTCCTAATAACCCATTGTGCCCCTTCAGGGATGTATCCTCCTCGTAGAACTTAAGAAGGCCTACCTCCCTTAAGAGCAATTGGGTGGGTGGCGTAATAGGGCGAGGGTACAAAATTCTCTCCCTCTCCCTTGCCTCCCATTGTTGTATCATGTTATAATTTCCATCCCTCTACTCTTGTTGTTGCCTTTCCTCTCTCCGTTGATGTTGCTAAATGATTCACATTTTAAATAAGTCAGCCTCCCTCATACATAAAACCTAAATTTTTTTATTAAATGACAAATGTATTTAAAAATATATAAATATAAATTTTATCGAAAAAAATAAAAAATAAAAAACATTCAATGCACCACAAATAATAGTCACGCACTACCAATGGTCCGTACATTTATATCATGCATCATCCACGGTGCGCAGTAAAAAACATCACGCACTGCAAAAAAAAAAAAAATTACTCAGCAGTGCATTGAAAAAACATATCCGCCCCGGGGCATTTTTTATAGCGCAATGCACTACCAGTTTGCAACATTTTACCACTAGCAGTGTGGTACCAAACACACACTTCCCCAATGTACTATGTTTGATCGACGCACCATCATAAATAAAATACTACGGTGCATCCTGGTAAACTAATGCATTGCCGTAAATAAATTGTTAATTTAAAAAAAAATTAAACTGTCGGTGCGGCCAGAAACCGACATGCACCACAGTATTTTATTGTTATTGCGGTGCGCTTTGTCTTGGTATCGCATCGGGTTGTCACAATAACTTCCCGGTGTGATTTTCGTTCACACCATTCATGGTGTGGCCTGTAAATTTATAGGGATCATCAGGAACATGCGAGCCAAACGGCTCGAACACACCGAGCAACAAATAAAAAATAAAAAAACGGTGAATTTTAGCTCAATTTAAAAAATAATCCTCTAAAAGCTTAAGTTGGTGAGAAACAAGTAGATTACCTGCACATTTGCGCATCGAGGAGGCATCTTTGCAACGGAATCCTAAAAACCAAATTTTCCCATCGTTTTGAAAAATTCAAAGTCCACATAATGAGCAATGGACGGAAGCAATGCGGGAAATGGGAGCACCGATGGCAGGGCGCCTCATAGAAGGAAAAGTCACATTGGTGCTTGAGATATCTACAGCACTGTAACAAGTAAAAATGAAATTTTTATGGCTGGTAATTTTTAAATTAAATCTTTTTCGGTGTGCTCGAGTATGAGATGCATCGGGCGGTTGTATTAATGGCGCACCACACTTCTTTACGGTGCGCTAGATTACAGACACACACTGGGTCGGTTTGTACGAAGTGCACAGTGCTTCCTTTGAATAAAAACCCTATGTCAGTGTGTCTTTGTACATAAACAACACCGGGTCATCGTCATTAGTAAATAGCACCGAAATGTTGAGTGTATCAGTGTGCCATTTGATAGTACGCACTAGTGTGCACCATTGTTTTTGTAATACTTAAAAATAACTCTGCAACGCTTCTTTAGCCTCTACTATGCACCGGTGCCTCACATATATATCAAGTACACCTGGTGCTTGTTATGATTATAAACGCACTAGAAAAATAACATCTGCAAAAACATCCACTCGCCAACCTCCTCCAGTGACCTCTGCTAAAAACAAATATCTAGGCTATATTTATAAGGGCTTCCTCAAAAACATCCGCTAGAGGGCCTTTTCCTTACAGTGTTTGGGAATAGACCAATCCCTGGTTTCACTTCGAAGCTCATGGGAATTATTTCTTATCTTTGCAATGTTCATTTTCTTCTTAGCACTAGTCAAGATAGAAAGATAATTCTTGTTAGCAAGAGTGGGTTTGATCACCTCCTTATAACACCTTAGGTTCTTTTTTCCCTCTAACTCCTTATCACTCTCCAACTTATCCTTATTCATTAAATTAATATTTTATTAATTAATTTTAAAGATACATTTATGAATACTTATTTTTTTCTAAGTACACTAATATTAAATTTGAATCAATAACCTATAAAAAAATGCCTTAATTACGATGAGAGTCGCTCTCCAGCTCAGTGTGGGGGAGATGTCGTACTTTTTAACATTTTGACTTAGTCAAAATAAAACATAATAAATTAAAATAAAATAATAATAAAAAACACAAAATTCCCCAGCTCATGGTTTTTTCCCATGGTATTCTTCTTTAATGTGGCATATGTAAAGGATAATAATTAAACCATCCTAGATCTATCTTAACTATGTATCTAACAAGCACCGAGAGAGGTATTAGAGAAATTTTGAGGTCTAAAATGGGTCTCCTAAGGAATATTATAAAATAATAGTGGAAATAATAAAATAAGATTACATTACATCATCAAATTTTAGAGAGGAAAAATAAAATGTTGTTTTTTAAACTTATTTTTTCAAATTATCTCCCTACGATTTTACTCAAATTTCGAGCAAGAGCACTTGTTGGATGTGAAATTTAATTCCTCATCTAATGAGTACCCATGTTGCACACTTTCCATTAGAGAAATTTTGAGGTTTAAAATGGGTCTCATAAGGATGATTATAAAATAAGAGTGGAAATAATAAAATAAGCTTGGATTACTTCCTCAAATTTTTGAGGGAAAAGAGAAAATTATTTTTTCAACTTATCTCCCCACAATTTTACTGAAATTTTGAGCAAGAGCACTCATTGGATGCTTCATCGTCCAACGATTACCCATGTTGTAGACTTTCAATGGACCATTGCACATGAAAAATGAGAAATGCATGAAAAAATGTAATTGCAATCACGCTTTTTCATGTATTTCTTATTTTTTTCTAGAAGGATCCATTGAAAGTGTGCAACATGGGTACTCCTTGGATAAGGAATTAAATTTTGCATCCAACGAGTGCTCCCGCTCGAAATTTGAGTAAAATTATGGGGAGATAAGTTGAAAATTAGTTTTAATTTTTTTATTTCTTTATTATTTGATCTTTTTACCTTTTTACTCCAAAAATGGTGACTCACCCTCCATGGTTGACATCATCATCTTGAACCTCATTGGTTCGTTGACATCATCATCTTGAATCTCATTGGTTCTTATAAAGTTGATTTTGGTTGTACATTTTTGTTTTGAGGCTCATTTTTTACCTCAAAATTTCTCTAATGGATGTAACCTACTACACAAAAAATGATAAATACATGAAAAACGTTATTGCAATCACGTTTGTCATGTATTTCTCATTTTTTGTGTAGCAGGGTCCATCAAAAGTATGAAACATAGGTACTCCTTAGATAAGAAATTAAATTATGCATCCAACAAGTGATCATGCTCGAAAAATAAGTAAAACCAAAGGGAGATAAGTTGAAAATACGAGTTGAAAAAGTAGTTTTTTTATTTTTTATTTTTTAATCTTTTTACATTTTCACTCCAAAAATGGTGAAATCATCCAAATACCAACTCTCTTTTCACTATAAAAGAGGTTTTCACCTCAAGGGAGAGATTTGATCTCTATTGACACTTGGTAGATCCAGAGTTAAGATGGATCTATATTGGTAATATACTCATTGTAATGCCCCTAGAAAGTTACTATATGGCTTGTTTTATTTAATTATTGGCTAAAGAAATTAAATGACATATAATAGATATGTTGATGTAAATATTATTTTGCAATAATTAAATTATAAAATATTTTTGATGTGTTAATCCTCTCAAGAAGAGGTTAAAGGCTAACATGAGATATTTACCCCTAATTGTCAAGAAAAAAGATTTGGAGTTGGTTATGGCCAGAAGGGGAAAAAAAAACTTCCTTTTGTCATTGAAGATACCTTTGCAAGTTGCAAGAGGAAAAAGAAGAAAATTGATAGAGAAAATAGACCACATCAAAATTTATATATGGTTGGAGAGAAATTTCATATGGTGGATTCTATTATAAAGGATTGTGAGAGATAAAGACAGTTCCTGTGAAAGTTTACCAAGTGGGAGAGAAAGATTGGTTGAACCTAGAAAAATCGCATGATGTTGCTAAGGGTTCAGGAGGTGAATATCCTGACTAAATGTTTTTATAGTTTTTCCCGAGAATTAGAGGAAAGATTGAGGGGAACTAACAAGAGAACTTAGTTCAAAGTTGGGTGGAACGTGGAGGTATTTAGCTTGTTCCTAGAAGGATTCAGATAAGTATATACACATAAGGATTCATGTTCAACTCCCACAAGTGACATGATGGACATGACAGATGTCAATAGTATATGTATATTCTTAATATGGAATATATACCAGTGTATATGTGAAAAAAATGGTAAATCTTGATTAAAAATTAATATTAAATTATAATAATGTTAATTATTTATTATCAATCAATTATCATTAAATATAATTAACTAATATTAATTTAATAATATAGATAAAATTAATCGGCATAATTATATTGATTAAAAGCTAATATTAAATTTTAATAATGTTATAGATCTTGATTAAAAGTTAATATTAAATTAATGTTATAGATCTTGTTTAATATGTATAAACAAAATATATTATATAAATCTACCTTGGCCCTTGGCCTCAATGTACTTTATCCAAAATGATCATATAAATAATACTATACGTGTACATTTACTTGGACCGATGTTTTAACATAAATTTGTCTTTCCCCCGTAGTTAGAACCAGCGCTTGGGTCCAATTAACTCTATCCAAATGGATCACATAAATAATATTATACATGTATATTTTCTTGTACATGATGTTGGGACTTGTGTATACGTCAAATGATGAGAACAGTGTTTTCTTGAACGTTGAAGGGTTTATACACTCATTGATGTTAAAAAGGAAGTGAGTTTAATTAAAATTATTTAAATAAAAGTGTAGTTTAAAGAGCTCACAAATTAGCTCGCAAAATAATAGAAATTCTGGTAAAATTGTAATAAAAATTGGTAGAATTTTTGAAAATTTGAGTTACAACTATCACACTTCAGGATTTTGAGTGTCTCGGGGGTTTTTGATGGTGTTGAATCTATTTCCACCATCAAAAAATGATTCAAACACTCTATCATTTTGATTTTTTGAAAAAAAAATACCAGATTCCAGCAAAAAAAATTGTAGTTCGGGTGAATTTGTGGCATCGGCAGACAATGCCTTTAAATAAATACATAAATTGATTACATATGATTGTTTTATTTATGAATGCAAAAACATATTTTGCAACTTTGCAACATGTAAAGTGGAAACATGTGATCATTGTTTGCCAAGTTGAGTGGAGTTACAAATTCATTTCCAAACATTTATAGATGGAATATTTAAGGTGGTACATTTAAAGGTGATCGAGTTGATAGGTGCTCTACAGCTCAGTATGGAAGAGATGTTGTCATGTCCTATTAAGTTATGTAAACATTTTGACTTGGTAAAATTACATAATTTTTTTTTTAAAAAATAACAAAATTATTAATTTTACAATTATTAATTAAAACCTTCTAATTCAAAATGCCCTAATGGGGGAGATTAATGAGGCAAGTTGCGTACAACATGGGGCACTCAATCCCCACCCATTTGACAATATATGAAGTTTACTGGAGAATTTTCTCCAGATGCGGGGTTGTTGAACCTTCACGAAGGAGTTAAGGTATTTTTGTTTGCTTGGATTTTGGCATTTAATAACGAAACGCTAATTATCATGGGCGAAGCTATGCTAGAGGAATTTTTTTTTAATGGATTATAGGGTGGATGTCGAGTGCAAACATACCTTTCCCTCTAGGTCGCATCAAGTTCAGGTGGTGATAATGCTAGGGTTGGTTGGTTTTTGCAAACAATCAGGGACCCTGGTCCCTACGAGTTGAATAGGAAAATTCACGGGCTACAGGACGTAGGTGGTGTGGAGGACCTAGACTTGGTTGCACGAGACCCCCATCCTCTTCGTTTTCAATTTTGGAACATTAATTTCACCATTTTTTGCTCGGAACGCTGATTGGGTCTGTTTTTTGGCAAGAGTAGTGCGAGCATGGTTAGGGTTTACTCTAATGTTGGTTTTCATGGCCCTATGAGGGTAATATTTATGTGTATGAAATTAGGGGCCTTGACCCTCATTCGAGGCCCTGAATTCTTTGCTAGATTTTGTGGCCCTGAAGGGTATCTGATTGTTCAGAAAGAAGCTAGAGCAGAGGAACCAGCTCTGTCGACAAACATTCCTCATCCTCTTCGAGCTCGGGTATTGGTTGTTAATTCTAGATATTTGTGTTTTAGCCACTTAATTTATTAGGTTTCTTGTGGGTGTGGTGAGAGGGCGCATGATGGTGTCGCTTATCTTGTTCCAATGAGGTTTTACTTGTCAGTGTTTGTTGGGGTGTGGGGAGAACCTTTGGCCTAACCAGTGAACCACGTCTGGGTTTAAGGTGCTTTTTTCTGGGTGTTCATTGGTTGCATCGGGTGGTTGGTTGACCAAGAAGTGAGAAGCATAGGCCTTGAGGTGGTTTCCATTGTGGCAGTTGATGTGGGCAGCTAGAAACCTCTCACTGTATTAGTTGGTGCATTTTGGTGAGGTGTGTGGTGCATTCAGACTGGTAGTAAAAATATGCAAAGGTAGCATGGTACTGTGAGGAGAGACCCTCATGGACAAGGGGTTTCTCACCATGGGGAGCATCCAGAATTCAGAGAGGAAGTCGATCAACCACTTGAATAGTCTCTCGATCGGATTCTCTTACTCCTCCCTTTGACTCTTTGGAGGCCCAACTTCATCATCTCACAGTTCTCATGGAGCAAGTGGTGCAAGATCGACACAATGACAGAAATGATGTCATTACCTTCATGAATTACCTCCATAATAATCAGTAGCAGATTTTGGACTAAATGGCATCCCTTCATTGTGGCTAGAAGAGGTTCCAAGAGAGCATAGATTGTCTGGAGGGACATGTGGAGCACACGGACGCCCATGTGCATGAGGCATTCCGCTAACAACATGGAAACAGCCTAGAGAACCAAAATTCCAATATATGTAAGTAAAAGCATGAATGTGGGTTGCAATGGTTTTGGGTTTCTTTTGGTCCTCTTGGGCTATCGGTGTATGGACAACTAGTTTTTGCTACTTTTGTCTACATTTTTTTGTATATACCACCTGGCAAACAAGTCTGGTAGGAATGAGGTTAGTGGAGAACCTAACATTGCACTCGTGAATGTAATATTTTCTCGAATTAATAGAACTTCTTGATTTAAAAATAAATAAATAAAAAATACATTTTGACATAGTGAAAAAAAAAATTGAAAAAAAATAATAATAACTATAATTATAACTATAAATAATAATTAAACCATCCTAGATCCATCTTAACTCTGGATCTAATCAAGCAAATGGATTAAATCTGACATTAAAACTTCTTTTAGAGTGAAAATAGATTTGATCCCTCTCGGAGCTTGGTGGATATGGAGTTAAGATGGATCTAGGATGGTTTTATTTATATTTCATGTGTTTTTTTTTTTAAGTTATAGATTCAAATTTAAAGGTGGGTAGAGTATATACATTTTTAAATATTTTACAATAAAATAGTTACATAGAGGTGGATTTATTCTTGTAATCAAAGAAGTTACATACACTAATTTGGTGTCTAACTTCGTAGTGACCTTAAAATTATTATTATCAAAAATAAAATTATATAATTATGTTAAAACTTGATTTCGTCTATAGGATTTATCCTGGGTGGTTGAGAGGAATGAATGGAATCCTCCCAACCCAGGTTCAATTCCCACAAGTGACATGATGGACATGACAAATGTCAATAGTATATGTATATTCTTAATATGGAATATATACCAGTGTATATGTGAAAAAAATGGTAAATCTTGATTAAAAATTAATATTAAATTATAATAATGTTAATTATTTATTATCAATAAATTATCATTAAATATAATTAACTAATATTAATTTAATAATATAGATAAAATTAATCGGCATAATTATATTGATTAAAAGCTAATATTAAATTTTAATAATGTTATAGATCTTGATTAAAAGTTAATATTAAATTATAATAATGTTAATTATTTAAGATCAATCAATTATCATTAAAAAGCATTAACTATTATTAATTTAAGAAGGCGTAGTCTAACTTAGAGACAAAATGGCATTTTTCACAACAAATTTTTTGGTTAATTTTAATCAAAATCCAGCATAGATTTTTAAAAAATTGAGTTTAGGTTGTTCAATCTACACAATTCGAGTGCCCAAAGGTTTTTGAGAGTGCTAAATCCATTTATCCATTCAAAAATGCATTATAAACAATAAAAAATCACATTCTTTCTTGAAATTGTGTTGCCAAATTCCGGTGAAAATTTATATTTTGTCTATAAGTTAGACTATGTCATTTAACATGGTCTATTTAAATGCATATACTTAAACTAGCCTATATCCATCTTAACTCAGGATTTACCAAGCTTCGAGAGGGATCAAATCTCTTTTCACTGTAAAAGAGGTTTGCACCTCAATAGAGAGATTCAATCCCTCTCAGTCCTTGGTAGGTCGGGAGTTAAGATGGATCTAGGTTGGTTTATGAGAAATTAATTATCATTAAATAGCATTAACTGTTGAAAATGGCACCAAGAAAGATTCTAATTTATTTATTTTTTAATTAAATTAGAAGAAAATTGTAATTCCACATCACATGACAACTTGTACGAGTTAACTAAGTTTGTTTGACTTAGTTGGTTCAGTTAATTTGAGTTGGGGGTCTAATTTGAGTCATGTAGAGTGGTTCCTACTTTTTAGGAGCCCTGGTTGAGTTTATTTTGAGTTGTAATTAATTAGCTCTGTTTATCTGAGTTAAAATCAGTTTAACTAGTTCCAACTGTTTGAGGAACTAGTGAGAGGTCAAATTGTGGAACTTGAACTTGAACCGCATGTTGTGATCAATCAAATAACCGATAAATCAGCCATAAATAACTCATGCATGTTATATCATACAAAGACCGAGTTGAGATTGGAGTTCAAGGGCAGTGTATTATTAGTTGTATAATCGTCCAAATTATACAGGTGGTTCATGCAATTAGAGGAAGGCTTTAGATGAATTGTGTATTTGTGGATGGGAATTTCCCTAATTAATAGGGGCTAATTACCCAAGGAAATAGCGGAAGGAAATAGGGATCCTAGTAGGCAGAAAATTGGTTAAGTATTGGCCTAGGAGATCATATTGTCTCGAACTTCCATGGAAAGGAAACTCCATATGTAATGTGTAAGGCCTTAACATATTTGTTTCAAAACAAAAATGACCATGGGAAGCTAGCATTGAAGGGACAAGCTCAAGAACATCAAGATGGAGAAGGGTGACACAATACTAAAGTACTTGACCAAGTTTACCCAATGTCGGGATGAGCTTGGAAGTGTTGGTCTTACAGTTGTCGAAGATGATCTTGTGAGCCTAGCACTTCTAGGCCTTCCCAAGAGCTGGCATAGCTACCAGGATTCGGTAAATGGGAGGGAGAAACTACCAGAGTGGTAGTGTTTGTGGTGCAACTTGGTGCAAGAAGAGATTCGGTGGAACACTAGAGATGGATCCTCATCAAGGCATGATGATGAGGAAAATTGTGCCTTGGATGGAAAGGAAAGGAAAGGAAAATGGATTTCATCCCATTACAAATCAGATTTTGGTCAAGCAGGCAAGAAGAAATAATTTTCGAAGATTAAATGTTTTCATTGTCACAAGTTGGGACATTAGGACACAAAGTGCCTACATAAGAATTTTGGTAAGAAGCCCTCAGGAGGAGCGGTAGGTGAAGCACTTGCTTCACAATTCGAGTCGGATTTTACCCTCAACGCATGCATAGTGCCATCAGTGATGGGTAGTGTGTGGTACCTAGATAGTGAAGCCTCATTCCATATGACCAACAACAAAGAGTTCTTGAGCAACCTGGAGGAGAAGGACCTTCATATGAACATTGAGATGGGAGACAATGGAATTTATAGCGTGACCGACATCGATACTATTACTTTTTAGAGAAGGTTTGGTTCTCCTCTCACATTAAAACATGTCATGTATGTTCTGGGTTTGAAGAAGAACTTAGTTTCAGTTTCTATGTTGGAAGATCATGGCTACGATGTGATTTTTGGAAAAGGAAAGGGACTCCTTCGTCACATAACCATGGGACAAGTGAAGAAGATCTTGGTTCGGGTAAAGAACCTTTACAAATTGGATGTAGAAGATTGTGTTGCTTTGAGCATGAAAGAAATGAATGTATAGAGCCGATACATCAGTAAGTTATGGAATATAATATTGGGCCATCTACATGACAAAGCTTTGAAGATCATGCAGTAGATTTCTACAGGACTTCCCAAGGGCTCACTTGAGCAGCGTGATACATGCAAAGGGTATACATCGAGGAAGTACACCAAATCCACCTTTCATAATAATGGTAGTAGAGAGCAAGCGATCCTTGAAAGAGTTCACTCAGATGTTTGTGGACCATTCTCAACAACCTCGATGACCAAGCACAAATATTGTGTGATTTTTGTAGATGATTTTTGACATAAGTGTTGGATATTATTCATTCAAAATAAAGGCCATATGTTCTCAGAATTTTGTGAGTTCAAACCACTTGTTGAGAAAGACATGGGTGGGAAAGTGAAAGCTCTTAGGAGAAACAACGGTGGAGAATATGTGTCGAATGAATTCAAGAACTTATGTGCATCAGAAGGCATTCGACGAGAGTTAATAACACCCCATAAGCCACAATAGAATGGGGTTGCAGAAAGAAATAACAGAAGCATTGTGGGAGTTTCATGGGTGATGTTACATGATCAGGGCATATCGTTTCACTTGTGGGTAGAATCATGCAACACAACAACATATGCGTAGAGCAGAAGTATTCATTGGATTCTCGGTATGAGTACACTAGAGGAAGTCAGGTAAGAAACCAAATGTGGTGCACTTCAGAAGTATGCACAGAAAAATATAGAACCAACAGTTGAGTTGAGCATATTTTTTGGGTACACTAATACACCTCACAACTATCAGGTGTACCTTCCATCTCACAGAATGAAAGTGGTCCATAGAGATGTGAAATTCGATGAAGGGGAGGCCATGCGAATTTCACTTGAGAGGGAGCTTTATTTGCATGCATATGAAGATACTTTAGCTCCAAAATAATAACCTCAAGATGTGGAGAAGCCACAAGCATAGGAGAAGAGAGTGGAAGAACCCATTCATGCAGAGACATACAGAGATGGAAGGAAGTGCACCAAAGAGGCTGACAGGTTGATGCATGATGCTAGAGATAATGTGGGAGCACACACATCACAATGCAGGCATAGTAGGTCACCATATAGGTACACTTGCAACATGGCTCTTACGAGCGAGAGTGTAGAGACCGATTCATCCTCATTCGAGTCATCTCAGGGCAAGTATTCTAACGAGATACTGAATAAGTTTCGCATGGAGAGCAACAAACCCATGGAGACTCCTCTAGCAGGGAATTGGAGGAAGGAAGATGTTACTTCAGGCGAAGTGGTAGAAGATACCATTTGTTGGCACATTGTGGGTTCACTTATGTACTTTTTTAACACACGATCGGACATGTGTTATGCGGTTAACCAACTTAGTCAAGCAATGGTTAATCCATCCAAGCTCTATTGGAAGGCAACAAAACATGTGTTGAGATACCTCAAAGGCACTTCTCAGTTTGGTCTTTGGTACAGACGGACAAAGGGAGTGAAGTTTCAAGGCTTCACAGATGTAGATTGGGTAGGGATTCCATTTGACAGGAAGATCACATCAGGAGGCATCTTCAGTATTGGGTCAGTAATAGTTTCCTGGTACAACAGGACGCAGAGATCAATTGCACTCAGTTCAGCAGAAGCATAGTACATGTTTGATAGTTAAGCAACTTGTAAGGCTATCTAGATGAGGAATATCCTTGTTGGGTTTTGTTGTCGACCCTAGAGACAGCCTTGAGTTATGAAAGACCAGTGCCTAGGACATATTATATAGCAAGGAGCGTGTGATATAAAAGGGGGAGTTATCAACAAAAGCCTCTCATGCTATCTCCTGTAAACAGGGAGGTTAACTTGAATGGGACCAAAACATTCAGAAAAGGGACGCAAGGAAAGCAATACTGCAGAGGCAAGGTGCGGAATTCTAGTACAAATGCATCAGACAATTCAGAGGCAGCTTACTGTAAAGAGGGACGGTTTGAAAATACCTCATAGAAATAAATAATCAGAAGGTGATTACTGCGTATGAAAGATTGAGATAATACTAACTATCATTGAGATGATATCCAGATACACAATATCACCATGTAATGGGCTTACCAATTTAAGAATCCATACATGACAATAGCGTTTTAAAAATAACCTCCCAAAGAAGCTAATATAGTAGAAATATGGTTGAAGTGAAAAGTGAAACAGTATATCATGCCTGAGCCATATTTAAAGCGCTTGAATAGTTCAAGCATGGGTATCAACTAGGATAAATCCATACCAAACACCAGTGAGCCACTCGCATTCCAGAACATGATACAAGAAAGGCGGATGAAACGAAATGAACAATTAAAATAACACATAAAGGGAGAAGTTACAAAATGTGAGACACCAAAGACCAAAATCCTCATTAAAGATGGAACTCCTCCTCACTGAAACCCAACGGGCTCTATGCATTCATATAAAAGTTCAACAAAAATGCATACAAAATTCTCTTACTGCCTAATTTTCTAAAAATATGGAACCCTCAATAATCTGTTCTTGGGGAGTTTTATAGGAGAAAAACTAGTAAAGGGAGTGGATGATGAACATTTAGTTTGTCTCATTAAGACAGGATGGCGGAAGCGTTAACGCCCACACTGCTTAATGACTCTGTAGCCTGCTTCGGGAGTCCTAGTCAGGTCGAGATTGACCTCGGACGTGTTCTTGAAGTCCTTTCTGGCTGTTTGGAGCTCTGCGCTAGCCTTCTGGAATTAATGAACTAGGTGGAAAATCTGCAAGGCCTCCATGCTTCATAACTGCTGACTGACAGGCGTAGAAACTTTAGTCAGTGTGTTCATCTGTTTAAGGGCTCGAGGAGGCATGGAGGCTTTAATGGAAAGATGTACTGCCTGGAGAAAAACGTCCCGCAGATATTCAAACACAGACCTGGTTGTTGCGTGTGCTCTTTAGGTCTTTAAACTGCGCCTTAATCCTTTGAACACAGGTTTAGCACATTAAATATTCAATTACGGGCTTAAGTCCCTCAAATCCGTCTCTGCTGATTCGTCTTGCCGCTGTTGAAATGATTATCTCTGCACACTGAATCACAGTGGCTATGACTGTAGAGGCAAAGTGAATTTTCCACTATGAACACCCTGCACAAATACAATAAACTCATTATAAAAATCCAAGGGAGGTGGCGGAGAAATGCTATGGAGGCCTGTGGATGGTAGCGATTAACTGTGAGGCAATGTAGACCGTCGATCTAGATTGAACGGATGTTCGTGATTGAATTATAGGATCACAATCGGGGGGGGGGAGAGGGTGACACCTTAAGAACTTCCGATTTCGATTGGAGCGACGATGCGATCAAGCGCCAACCATTAGATCGTGCGAGGGATCAATAGTGGAGATTAAATCGGCGGGGGAAACAACTGGTGCAACGAGCGGGGCGGGAGAGATAAGGGCCGTTAGATCAAAATGGATGAACGACGGAGATTGGATCGGACAATCGCAATCGGGAGAGGCAGAGGGTGGCATATGAAACATTTCCGATTGGCGATTAGCGATTACGTGCGAGCCGTCGGATCTGGAAATAGATTGACGGCCCACGGTTAATTGGAGGGGTCAGTGAAGAGGGGCGATGGGCACGTTGTGGAACAAGCGATGGCTGTCAGATCTTTGCAGATCGACAACAGAGATTACGGCATGGGTCTAATAGACCAAACTCAATCGCATCGGAACTTTTTAAGTTTACAAAGGAAAAGGGCGCATATGAAACCTCCGATTGCGATAAGCGCCTATGGGCTTAGCGCTTGGTCTTAGCGCCGAGATTTATGGAGGGGAAGTGGTTAAGGGGATGACCTAGAAAGGGGCTTAGCCTGTTATAAGGTGGAAAGCGGGTTTTTAGCCCGTTTTTCATGTATTTTAAGGCCAACAAGGGGTAACGGTAGAGAGGAAAAGGGATTTTTAGAACAACCAAGGGTATTTGTGAGGTTTAAAAAAGGGGATTTGGGTGATTTTAAGGGGTTAATGAGGAATTAGGGAAAGGGAAAAAACAGGTGAAGAAGCAGAGGTTAAGTGGGAGTGAAACGAGAGGGAAAAGGCCTTTTTGGGGCATTCTTCTTCACAAACAGAGAGGTTTTTAAATGAAACGAGTGAGCTGAGGATTCATCGGGGACAAAGATAAAGGACACCAGGATGATGTGTTTTCTTTTAACAAAGGGAATGCATTCCTTGAAAATGAAGATAGTTTGACCCCCTGTTTGCTTGTCAAAAATTAATAGGGGGCTAACATGATCAACAGGTTGTTTGGTCAATATATGGATCCTATAGTGACTTACTGTGACAACTAGAGTTGCATCAAACTCTTATTTAATCCAATTTTTCATGATAGGTCCAAGCATATCGACATCTAGTACCACCATCTCAGAGATTGTGTGCGAAGGCAGATCATGATGCTAGAGTACATTCCTATAGAGGAACATGATGTATACATCTTGACAAAGGAACTATTAAGAGGAAAGTTCGAGTTCCATAGAGGCACGATTGAGGTATCTGATAATCCCTTTCTTGCTAAGAGGGAGTGTTGAAAATGGAACCAAGAAAAATTCTAATTTAATTTTCCCTTGAATTAAATTAAAATAAAATTGCAATTTCACATCACATGACAACTTGTATGAGTTAACTAAGTTAGTTTTACTTAGTTGGTTCATTTAATTCGAGTTGGGGGTCTAACTTGAGTCATGTAGAGTGGTTCCTAATTTTTAGGAGCCTTGGTTGAGTGTATTTTAGTTGTAATTAATTAACTCATTTTATCTGAGTTAAAGTCAGTTTAACTAGTTCCAACTGTTGGAGGAACTAGTGAGAGGTCAAAGTGTGGAACTTTAACTTGAACCACATGCAGTGATCAATCAGATAACTGATAAATCAGACAAAAATAACTCATGCATGTCATATCAGAGAAATACCCAATTGAGATTGGAGTTCAAGGGTAGTGTACTATCAGTTGTATAATCATCCAAATTGCACAGGTGGTACATGCATTCAGAGGAAGGCCTTAGATGAATTTCTTATTTGTGGATGGGAATTTCCCTAATTAATAGGGGCTAATTACCCAAGGAAACAATGCAAGGAAATAGGGATCCTGATAGGCAGAAAATTGGTTAAGTATTGGCCTAGGCTTGTCTAGGAAGCAGTGAGATAGATAGAGATAGTGCAGAGGTTTCTCACGCTTAAGAAAAGCATTGTAATCTTCTCATATTTTCTGAATTATGCAATATACAGATAGCGGAGTTTTCAGTTCAGGCTTTCCCTAGGAAATCATTGTGTAATGTGTGATTGAAATCCTTTCTCCTATATGTTTTGTGATTTTTCAATCGTAATTAGTTTACGCAATTGATAGAGTAGATTCAAATCTATTGTTTTAGCATATTACAATTAGCAGTTTGAGTCTACGTGGATTTTCTACATTAAATAATATTAATTTAATAATATGGATAAAATTAATTTGTATAATTAGTTATGTTTTCTCAATTATAATATTATAGTTTAAGATTGTCCATAAAGCATAGAATAAACAGTGACAAGTTGTTCTTTTTTAAGGCACTTTTTGGTGAAAATGTCACTAGTTTGAAACGTCGTGGGAAAAAATCGAGCATGCTAAGGGCTGGTGTGGCCTAGTTAGGTGTGTTCCTAGGGTGATTTTGATGGCTTAGATGGCCCTAGGTTGTGGCTACTCAAGCCACAAGTTAGGCGTGCTAGAGATCTCAGGACTTACATTACCTAACAAAAAAATTAGTATAATTTAAGATTACTTATAATTATGATTCCATACGACGTAGTATATTTGTTATAATTTTTGGAGATTTTCAAGACATTTTCTAGTTGAATTTTCCCAGAATCTAGCAATTATTCATTGCAATCACAAGTTTGAGATGTGAAAACTCTCCACAATTTGAGTGCCTTAGGTGTTTTTCAGGTTTTTGAATCCATATATACAGTCAAAAACACATTGTAAATAAAAACATATTGCTATTGGATTGGAAATTATTTCACTGATTCCGATCAAAAACACCAAAAATTTTAGACAACCTCATTTCATAAAAAATTCACCCATTTCATCAATTAAATAAGATAGATTATATATATATATATATATATAAAGTTTTGTTTTTTATAATTATTATTTCTTTTAAAAATTTATTTACATAGTTTAAAATTCATATTTTTCACATTTATAAAATAATAAAATAAATCAACAAAATTAATTAAATAATAAAATAAGTATTAAAATAAAAATGATTGAAAATATAATATATTTAAATTACAAAGCAGTAACCAACGGTGAATAAAATAAAACTTGTTTAGATTTATTTTAATTTTGGATTTATCAAGAGCCTAGAGGGATCAAATCTCTTTTCACTCTAAAAGAGGTTTGCATGTCAAGTGATTTGATCCTCTAGATGCTTGGTAGATCTGGAGTTAAGATGGATCTAATTTGGTTTAATTTCTCTCTTTAAATAGACTGTAATCCACTCGGCTTTCTTCCTAGGATCTAGGATCCACACTCGCTTCCTCTTTATTTCCTTTTTCCATATATTCGGAGAGCAGAACACAATGGCGCACCATCTCTCCAAGCAAGGGATCTTTGTGTTGTCTAGGTAGTTTCATTACGAGTGTCTGGAATAGGGCTCTATCACCGGCTATGGTTCCTTCTATTTTGCATGATGAATTTTTGTATACCTTTATGTCATCTGGGATGCATAGATGGGTTTTGTTTTAGATTTCTACATACTTTGTTTTTGCATGTTGTCTTGAGCAGGGGCATTTTCATTTTCTGGGGTCTTTCCGGTCATTGGGAGTTATATATGTACACATTTGATTGATCATGTTTTTTTACTTCCATGCTTTGATCTCTGTTGACAATGATTAGTTGTTAATGAATCTAGAAAGATGTAACAATTTTTGTTATGCAAATAAATATCAGTGGTTTTTTTCCTTTGAAAAAATACACTCTATTCCACGTGAATACTATGGGTCAATACCATAGGTTCTCAATATCATGGGTCATTTTTATTTATTTTTACTTTTATAAGATTATTTTTATTTTGACTAAGTTAAAATATTTACATTACATTAATTTACAAAATCTCTATGATACTAAGTTGGAGAGTACCTCTCCACATATTAACCTTAATAATAATATAATTTTAATTATTTATTTATAGAATAAATATTAATATATTTTCATAATACTTTGGTGATGAATCGAAAAACACAAATTCAATTTTTAGAAATTGAGTATCCCATGTTACGGAAAAAGTCACATTCAATTGCTTTCAGTTATTGAACTTTAATAAACTTCATTATTGAATTTTAATAAACTTCATCTTGGAAAATTTCAAGGAAAAAGAAATTGCGCATCAAATGATGAAGAATATGAACTATCAACTTTAAAGAAGATGAAGCAAAAAGCAAATATATTTTTCATCAAATTTAATGTTATGTGAAACAATACTTACCCTATATACACTAACAAAAACTTTTAACGAGTTGCAACAAAGTATGATTTGGAATTTTTTGTTTTTGACATCTACTGCATATTGTTTATATGCATTAGTTATTTTATTCTATAAAATTTCTTTTTTATAGTATTTTATTTTTCGACTTAGCTACAACTTTCAATAATATGAATTTATATTTTTTAATTTATTATTATAAAAATTTCATTGTTTTTAATCAATTTTGGGTTTTAGGAATTATGTGTTTTTCAAGCGTTTTCACACAATAGGTTATTTTTTAAAGTTTGAAGACATTTATGCTTACCATTGTAAGTTTAAAAAAAAATGTCTACACATATTAATAAAAAAAATTGAATTGTGTTTGTTTTTTCTCTTCTTGGTTGCATGTTTAGGTTTTGTTATTGCCACGTGCTATTGGGTTGAGGGGTTGTAAGGTTTTTTTTCCTACATTTATGGATTTTTTTAAAATGTAGAATATTTTCAAATTTTTGGTATCATTTTTTATTATTAAATAACTTTTAAAAAAATAATATAAATAAATAAAATTTAATTTTAATGATAAGTTTGGAAATCATTTTATGTTTAAGTTTAATTTAAGTATAGTTGTTTGGTTGAAAAAAAATCTAACATATATTAAATATATGTTTTAAATTTTTATAATATTTTTATTTAATAGTATTTAAAAAAGAATAAAAAAATTAGTAAAATAATAATAATAATAAATGAAATAATAATAATATATTTATTTAGATCGACGCAGGCGAGGACCACATAA